>CALYLW010002307.1:0-37442 GCA_944989445.1 Ampullaceana balthica | reverse complement strand
CAGGTCCATCATTTCCCGAGCATGTCCCACAAAATTATCCCACTTTGAATAATGAGATGGGACGTCCAGGAATAAGGATAGAGAGGGGGGAGGGGGGAGCCACAGACAGTTTTTATGTTGGGCTTGTCAGATGTCAATGAGAAGGGTAATTTTATTGACATGGTTGTGCTAATGGCATTTTTATCACGCCATAATGAGAATAATGAGGTGAATAATGATAGGAATAATGACATGATCTTACGGAGCCCTTCAACTGGGGTCCTCCGGTGAAGAATGAAACTTTCTTCTTTTTTTATTTGGTTTGTTAAATCGATTTTTAAAATAATTTTTGTTTCCGCTGGCCGGAGAAGATAAAACAATTTTCTCTGATGTCATAGCGTCGAGACGTGAGAATATTAGTTTATGGGGCGGCCTTTTAGCTCCCTGTCTTAACCGATGTAGTGGTGGGCCTTCAAATCTACCAGTGGCTTGTTGGACGACATGTTAGCTCCCTGTCTGATATAGCAGGGTGCCCTCAAATCTACCAGGATTTTATACCCAGCCCTTGTTATTGTGTTATTGTGTTATTGTGTTATTGATATAATTGCATTCGTATCAATATTTGTGACCTTGATTGCAAATATTTTTTTTCAATTCCTTTAGAAAGACATCAATGATATCATATGAACTCGAGGTCAGACCTAAGACGATCGATGAAATTTATAAATATTTATTTTCTTGACAGTTTCTGTCCTCGGGGTACAATTCATGACATGGCTCATCACATACACATTCTCATCTCGTCATACTGGCCGTGTGTTCTCCTACTCTCGTCATACTTGCCGTGTGTTCTACTCTCGTCATACTGGCCGTGTGTTCTACTCTCGTCATACTGGCCGTGTGTTCTCCTACTCTCGACATACTTGCCGTGTGTTCTACTCTCGTCATACTGGCCGTGTGTTCTCCTACTCTCGTCATACTTGCCGTGTGTTCTACTCTCGTCATACTGGCCGTGTGTTCTACTACTCTCGTCATACTTGCCGTGTGTTCTACTCTCGTCATACTGGCCGTGTGTTCTACTACTCTCGTCATACTTGCCGTGTGTTCTACTACTCTCGTCATACTGGCCGTGTGTTCTACTACTCTCGTCATACTTGCCGTGTGTTCTACTCTCGTCATACTGGCCGTGTGTTCTACTACTCTCGTCATACTTGCCGTGTGTTCTACTCTCGTCATACTGGCCGTGTGTTCTCCTACTCTCGTCATACTGGCCGTGTGTTCTCTTACTCTCATCATACTGGCCGTGTGTTCTCTTACTCTCGTCATACTGGCCGTGTGTTCTCTTACTCTCGTCATACTGGCCGTGTGTTCTCTTACTCTCATCATACTGGCCGTGTGTTCTCCTACTCTCATCATACTGGCCGTGTGTTCTCTTACTCTCGTCATACTGGCCGTGTGTTCTCTTACTCTCGTCATACTGGCCGTGTGTTCTCCTACTCTCATCATACTGGCCGTGTGTTCTCCTACTCTCATCATACTGGCCGTGTGTTCTCTTACTCTCATCATACTGGCCGTGTGTTCTCTTACTCTCATCATACTGGCCGTGTGTTCTCTTACTCTCATCATACTGGCCGTGTGTTCTCCTACTCTCGTCATACTGGCCGTGTGTTCTCTTACTCTCGTCATACTGGCCGTGTGTTCTCTTACTCTCATCATACTGGCCGTGTGTTCTCCTACTCTCATCATACTGGCCGTGTGTTCTCTTACTCTCATCATACTGGCCGTGTGTTCTCTTACTCTCATCATACTGGCCGTGTGTTCTCTTACTCTCATCATACTGGCCGTGTGTTCTCTTACTCTCGTCATACTGGCCGTGTGTTCTCTTACTCTCATCATACTGGCCGTGTGTTCTCCTACTCTCATCATACTGGCCGTGTGTTCTCTTACTCTCATCATACTGGCCGTGTGTTCTCTTACTCTCATCATACTGGCCGTGTGTTCTCTTACTCTCATCATACTGGCCGTGTGTTCTCTTACTCTCATCATACTGGCCGTGTGTTCTCTTACTCTCGTCATACTGGCCGTGTGTTCTCCTACTCTCATCATACTGGCCGTGTGTTCTCCTACTCTCATCATACTGGCCGTGTGTTCTCTTACTCTCATCATACTGGCCGTGTGTTCTCTTACTCTCATCATACTGGCCGTGTGTTCTCTTACTCTCATCATACTGGCCGTGTGTTCTCTTACTCTCATCATACTGGCCGTGTGTTCTCTTACTCTCATCATACTGGCCGTGTGTTCTCTTACTCTCATCATACTGGCCGTGTGTTCTCTTACTCTCATCATACTGGCCGTGTGTTCTCTTACTCTCATCATACTGGCCGTGTGTTCTCTTACTCTCATCATACTGGCCGTGTGTTCTCTTACTCTCATCATACTGGCCGTGTGTTCTCCTACTCTCATCATACTGGCCGTGTGTTCTCTTACTCTCATCATACTGGCCGTGTGTTCTCTTACTCTCGTCATACTGGCCGTGTGTTCTCTTACTCTCATCATACTGGCCGTGTGTTCTCTTACTCTCATCATACTGGCCGTGTGTTCTCTTACTCTCGTCATACTGGCCGTGTGTTCTCTTACTCTCGTCATACTGGCCGTGTGTTCTCTTACTCTCGTCATACTGGCCGTGTGTTCTCTTACTCTCATCATACTGGCCGTGTGTTCTCTTACTCTCGTCATACTGGCCGTGTGTTCTCCTACTCTCATCATACTGGCCGTGTGTTCTCTTACTCTCATCATACTGGCCGTGTGTTCTCTTACTCTCATCATACTGGCCGTGTGTTCTCTTACTCTCGTCATACTGGCCGTGTGTTCTCTTACTCTCGTCATACTGGCCGTGTGTTCTCTTACTCTCATCATACTGGCCGTGTGTTCTCCTACTCTCATCATACTGGCCGTGTGTTCTCCTACTCTCATCATACTGGCCGTGTGTTCTCTTACTCTCGTCATACTGGCCGTGTGTTCTCTTACTCTCGTCATACTGGCCGTGTGTTCTCTTACTCTCGTCATACTGGCCGTGTGTTCTCTTACTCTCGTCATACTGGCCGTGTGTTCTCTTACTCTCGTCATACTTGCCGTGTGTTCTCTTACTCTCATCATACTGGCCGTGTGTTCTCTTACTCTCATCATACTGGCCGTGTGTTCTCTTACTCTCATCATACTGGCCGTGTGTTCTCTTACTCTCGTCATACTGGCCGTGTGTTCTCTTACTCTCATCATACTGGCCGTGTGTTCTCTTACTCTCATCATACTGGCCGTGTGTTCTCTTACTCTCATCATACTGGCCGTGTGTTCTCTTACTCTCGTCATACTGGCCGTGTGTTCTCTTACTCTCATCATACTGGCCGTGTGTTCTCCTACTCTCATCATACTGGCCGTGTGTTCTCTTACTCTCATCATACTGGCCGTGTGTTCTCCTACTCTCGTCATACTGGCCGTGTGTTCTCTTACTCTCATCATACTGGCCGTGTGTTCTCCTACTCTCATCATACTGGCCGTGTGTTCTCTTACTCTCATCATACTGGCCGTGTGTTCTCTTACTCTCGTCATACTGGCCGTGTGTTCTCTTACTCTCATCATACTGGCCGTGTGTTCTCTTACTCTCGTCATACTGGCCGTGTGTTCTCTTACTCTCATCATACTGGCCGTGTGTTCTCTTACTCTCATCATACTGGCCGTGTGTTCTCTTACTCTCATCATACTGGCCGTGTGTTCTCCTACTCTCGTCATACTGGCCGTGTGTTCTCTTACTCTCATCATACTGGCCGTGTGTTCTCTACTCTCATCATACTGGCCGTGTGTTCTCCTACTCTCGTCATACTGGCCGTGTGTTCTCTTACTCTCATCATACTGGCCGTGTGTTCTCTACTCTCATCATACTGGCCGTGTGTTCTCTTACTCTCATCATACTGGCCGTGTGTTCTCCTACTCTCATCATACTGGCCGTGTGTTCTCCTACTCTCATCATACTGGCCGTGTGTTCTCTACTCTCATCATACTGGCCGTGTGTTCTCTTACTCTCATCATACTGGCCGTGTGTTCTCTACTCTCATCATACTGGCCGTGTGTTCTCTTACTCTCATCATACTGGCCGTGTGTTCTCCTACTCTCATCATACTGGCCGTGTGTTCTCTTACTCTCATCATACTGGCCGTGTGTTCTCTTACTCTCGTCATACTGGCCGTGTGTTCTCCTACTCTCGTCATACTGGCCGTGTGTTCTCCTACTCTCATCATACTGGCCGTGTGTTCTCCTACTCTCGTCATACTGGCCGTGTGTTCTCTTACTCTCATCATACTGGCCGTGTGTTCTCTTACTCTCATCATACTGGCCGTGTGTTCTCCTACTCTCATCATACTGGCCGTGTGTTCTCTTACTCTCATCATACTGGCCGTGTGTTCTCTTACTCTCATCATACTGGCCGTGTGTTCTCTACTCTCGTCATACTGGCCGTGTGTTCTCTTACTCTCATCATACTGGCCGTGTGTTCTCTTACTCTCATCATACTGGCCGTGTGTTCTCCTACTCTCATCATACTGGCCGTGTGTTCTCTTACTCTCGTCATACTGGCCGTGTGTTCTCTACTCTCATCATACTGGCCGTGTGTTCTCCTACTCTCGTCATACTGGCCGTGTGTTCTCTTACTCTCATCATACTGGCCGTGTGTTCTCCTACTCTCATCATACTGGCCGTGTGTTCTCTTACTCTCATCATACTGGCCGTGTGTTCTCTTACTCTCATCATACTGGCCGTGTGTTCTCTTACTCTCATCATACTGGCCGTGTGTTCTCTTACTCTCGTCATACTGGCCGTGTGTTCTCTTACTCTCATCATACTGGCCGTGTGTTCTCCTACTCTCATCATACTGGCCGTGTGTTCTCTTACTCTCGTCATACTGGCCGTGTGTTCTCTTACTCTCGTCATACTGGCCGTGTGTTCTCTTACTCTCATCATACTGGCCGTGTGTTCTCTTACTCTCATCATACTGGCCGTGTGTTCTCTTACTCTCATCATACTGGCCGTGTGTTCTCTTACTCTCATCATACTGGCCGTGTGTTCTCCTACTCTCATCATACTGGCCGTGTGTTCTCTTACTCTCATCATACTGGCCGTGTGTTCTCTTACTCTCATCATACTGGCCGTGTGTTCTCTACTCTCATCATACTGGCCGTGTGTTCTCCTACTCTCATCATACTGGCCGTGTGTTCTCTTACTCTCATCATACTGGCCGTGTGTTCTCCTACTCTCGTCATACTGGCCGTGTGTTCTCTTACTCTCATCATACTGGCCGTGTGTTCTCTTACTCTCATCATACTGGCCGTGTGTTCTCCTACTCTCATCATACTGGCCGTGTGTTCTCCTACTCTCATCATACTGGCCGTGTGTTCTCTTACTCTCATCATACTGGCCGTGTGTTCTCCTACTCTCATCATACTGGCCGTGTGTTCTCTTACTCTCATCATACTGGCCGTGTGTTCTCTTACTCTCATCATACTGGCCGTGTGTTCTCTTACTCTCATCATACTGGCCGTGTGTTCTCTTACTCTCATCATACTGGCCGTGTGTTCTCTTACTCTCGTCATACTGGCCGTGTGTTCTCTTACTCTCGTCATACTGGCCGTGTGTTCTCCTACTCTCATCATACTGGCCGTGTGTTCTCTTACTCTCATCATACTGGCCGTGTGTTCTCTTACTCTCGTCATACTGGCCGTGTGTTCTCTTACTCTCATCATACTGGCCGTGTGTTCTCTTACTCTCGTCATACTGGCCGTGTGTTCTCCTACTCTCATCATACTGGCCGTGTGTTCTCCTACTCTCATCATACTGGCCGTGTGTTCTCCTACTCTCATCATACTGGCCGTGTGTTCTCTTACTCTCGTCATACTGGCCGTGTGTTCTCCTACTCTCATCATACTGGCCGTGTGTTCTCCTACTCTCATCATACTGGCCGTGTGTTCTCTTACTCTCGTCATACTGGCCGTGTGTTCTCCTACTCTCATCATACTGGCCGTGTGTTCTCTTACTCTCATCATACTGGCCGTGTGTTCTCTTACTCTCATCATACTGGCCGTGTGTTCTCTTACTCTCGTCATACTGGCCGTGTGTTCTCTTACTCTCGTCATACTGGCCGTGTGTTCTCCTACTCTCATCATACTGGCCGTGTGTTCTCTTACTCTCATCATACTGGCCGTGTGTTCTCTTACTCTCATCATACTGGCCGTGTGTTCTCTTACTCTCATCATACTGGCCGTGTGTTCTCTTACTCTCATCATACTGGCCGTGTGTTCTCTTACTCTCATCATACTGGCCGTGTGTTCTCTTACTCTCATCATACTGGCCGTGTGTTCTCTTACTCTCATCATACTGGCCGTGTGTTCTCTTACTCTCATCATACTGGCCGTGTGTTCTCTTACTCTCATCATACTGGCCGTGTGTTCTCTTACTCTCATCATACTGGCCGTGTGTTCTCTTACTCTCATCATACTGGCCGTGTGTTCTCTTACTCTCATCATACTGGCCGTGTGTTCTCTTACTCTCATCATACTGGCCGTGTGTTCTCTTACTCTCATCATACTGGCCGTGTGTTCTCTTACTCTCATCATACTGGCCGTGTGTTCTCTTACTCTCATCATACTGGCCGTGTGTTCTCTTACTCTCATCATACTGGCCGTGTGTTCTCTTACTCTCATCATACTGGCCGTGTGTTCTCTTACTCTCATCATACTGGCCGTGTGTTCTCTTACTCTCGTCATACTGGCCGTGTGTTCTCTTACTCTCATCATACTGGCCGTGTGTTCTCCTACTCTCATCATACTGGCCGTGTGTTCTCCTACTCTCATCATACTGGCCGTGTGTTCTCTTACTCTCATCATACTGGCCGTGTGTTCTCTTACTCTCGTCATACTGGCCGTGTGTTCTCTTACTCTCATCATACTGGCCGTGTGTTCTCTACTCTCGTCATACTGGCCGTGTGTTCTCTTACTCTCATCATACTGGCCGTGTGTTCTCCTACTCTCATCATACTGGCCGTGTGTTCTCTTACTCTCATCATACTGGCCGTGTGTTCTCCTACTCTCGTCATACTGGCCGTGTGTTCTCTTACTCTCATCATACTGGCCGTGTGTTCTCCTACTCTCATCATACTGGCCGTGTGTTCTCTTACTCTCATCATACTGGCCGTGTGTTCTCCTACTCTCATCATACTGGCCGTGTGTTCTCTTACTCTCATCATACTGGCCGTGTGTTCTCTTACTCTCATCATACTGGCCGTGTGTTCTCTTACTCTCGTCATACTGGCCGTGTGTTCTCTTACTCTCATCATACTGGCCGTGTGTTCTCTTACTCTCGTCATACTGGCCGTGTGTTCTCTTACTCTCGTCATACTGGCCGTGTGTTCTCCTACTCTCGTCATACTGGCCGTGTGTTCTCTTACTCTCATCATACTGGCCGTGTGTTCTCTTACTCTCGTCATACTGGCCGTGTGTTCTCTACTCTCGTCATACTGGCCGTGTGTTCTCTTACTCTCATCATACTGGCCGTGTGTTCTCTTACTCTCGTCATACTGGCCGTGTGTTCTCTTACTCTCATCATACTGGCCGTGTGTTCTCTTACTCTCATCATACTGGCCGTGTGTTCTCTTACTCTCGTCATACTGGCCGTGTGTTCTCCTACTCTCATCATACTGGCCGTGTGTTCTCTTACTCTCATCATACTGGCCGTGTGTTCTCTTACTCTCATCATACTGGCCGTGTGTTCTCTTACTCTCGTCATACTGGCCGTGTGTTCTCTTACTCTCGTCATACTTGCCGTGTGTTCTCCTACTCTCATCATACTGGCCGTGTGTTCTCCTACTCTCGTCATACTGGCCGTGTGTTCTCTTACTCTCATCATACTGGCCGTGTGTTCTCCTACTCTCATCATACTGGCCGTGTGTTCTCTTACTCTCATCATACTGGCCGTGTGTTCTCTTACTCTCGTCATACTGGCCGTGTGTTCTCTTACTCTCGTCATACTGGCCGTGTGTTCTCTTACTCTCGTCATACTGGCCGTGTGTTCTCTACTCTCGTCATACTGGCCGTGTGTTCTCTTACTCTCATCATACTTGCCGTGTGTTCTCTTACTCTCGTCATACTGGCCGTGTGTTCTCTACTCTCGTCATACTGGCCGTGTGTTCTCTTACTCTCATCATACTGGCCGTGTGTTCTCCTACTCTCGTCATACTGGCCGTGTGTTCTCTTACTCTCATCATACTGGCCGTGTGTTCTCCTACTCTCGTCATACTGGCCGTGTGTTCTCCTACTCTCATCATACTGGCCGTGTGTTCTCTTACTCTCATCATACTGGCCGTGTGTTCTCTTACTCTCGTCATACTGGCCGTGTGTTCTCTACTCTCGTCATACTGGCCGTGTGTTCTCTTACTCTCATCATACTGGCCGTGTGTTCTCCTACTCTCGTCATACTGGCCGTGTGTTCTCCTACTCTCATCATACTGGCCGTGTGTTCTCTTACTCTCATCATACTGGCCGTGTGTTCTCCTACTCTCATCATACTGGCCGTGTGTTCTCTTACTCTCATCATACTGGCCGTGTGTTCTCTTACTCTCGTCATACTGGCCGTGTGTTCTCTTACTCTCATCATACTGGCCGTGTGTTCTCTTACTCTCATCATACTGGCCGTGTGTTCTCTTACTCTCATCATACTGGCCGTGTGTTCTCTTACTCTCATCATACTGGCCGTGTGTTCTCTTACTCTCATCATACTGGCCGTGTGTTCTCTTACTCTCATCATACTGGCCGTGTGTTCTCTTACTCTCATCATACTGGCCGTGTGTTCTCTTACTCTCGTCATACTGGCCGTGTGTTCTCTTACTCTCGTCATACTGGCCGTGTGTTCTCTTACTCTCATCATACTGGCCGTGTGTTCTCTTACTCTCATCATACTGGCCGTGTGTTCTCCTACTCTCGTCATACTGGCCGTGTGTTCTCTTACTCTCATCATACTGGCCGTGTGTTCTCTTACTCTCATCATACTGGCCGTGTGTTCTCTTACTCTCGTCATACTGGCCGTGTGTTCTCTTACTCTCATCATACTGGCCGTGTGTTCTCCTACTCTCATCATACTGGCCGTGTGTTCTCCTACTCTCGTCATACTGGCCGTGTGTTCTCTTACTCTCATCATACTGGCCGTGTGTTCTCTTACTCTCATCATACTGGCCGTGTGTTCTCTTACTCTCATCATACTGGCCGTGTGTTCTCTTACTCTCATCATACTGGCCGTGTGTTCTCTTACTCTCGTCATACTGGCCGTGTGTTCTCTTACTCTCATCATACTGGCCGTGTGTTCTCCTACTCTCATCATACTGGCCGTGTGTTCTCTTACTCTCATCATACTGGCCGTGTGTTCTCTTACTCTCGTCATACTGGCCGTGTGTTCTCCTACTCTCATCATACTGGCCGTGTGTTCTCTTACTCTCATCATACTGGCCGTGTGTTCTCTTACTCTCGTCATACTTGCCGTGTGTTCTCCTACTCTCGTCATACTGGCCGTGTGTTCTCTTACTCTCGTCATACTGGCCGTGTGTTCTCTTACTCTCGTCATACTGGCCGTGTGTTCTCCTACTCTCATCATACTGGCCGTGTGTTCTCTTACTCTCATCATACTGGCCGTGTGTTCTCTTACTCTCGTCATACTGGCCGTGTGTTCTCTTACTCTCATCATACTTGCCGTGTGTTCTCCTACTCTCGTCATACTGGCCGTGTGTTCTCTTACTCTCATCATACTGGCCGTGTGTTCTCTTACTCTCATCATACTGGCCGTGTGTTCTCTTACTCTCGTCATACTGGCCGTGTGTTCTCTTACTCTCGTCATACTGGCCGTGTGTTCTCTTACTCTCGTCATACTGGCCGTGTGTTCTCTTACTCTCGTCATACTGGCCGTGTGTTCTCTTACTCTCATCATACTGGCCGTGTGTTCTCCTACTCTCATCATACTGGCCGTGTGTTCTCTTACTCTCGTCATACTGGCCGTGTGTTCTCTTACTCTCATCATACTGGCCGTGTGTTCTCTTACTCTCGTCATACTGGCCGTGTGTTCTCTTACTCTCGTCATACTGGCCGTGTGTTCTCTTACTCTCATCATACTTGCCGTGTGTTCTCTTACTCTCGTCATACTGGCCGTGTGTTCTCTACTCTCGTCATACTGGCCGTGTGTTCTCTTACTCTCATCATACTGGCCGTGTGTTCTCTTACTCTCATCATACTGGCCGTGTGTTCTCTTACTCTCATCATACTGGCCGTGTGTTCTCTTACTCTCATCATACTGGCCGTGTGTTCTCTTACTCTCATCATACTGGCCGTGTGTTCTCTTACTCTCATCATACTGGCCGTGTGTTCTCTTACTCTCATCATACTGGCCGTGTGTTCTCTTACTCTCGTCATACTTGCCGTGTGTTCTCTTACTCTCATCATACTGGCCGTGTGTTCTCTTACTCTCATCATACTGGCCGTGTGTTCTCTTACTCTCATCATACTGGCCGTGTGTTCTCTTACTCTCGTCATACTTGCCGTGTGTTCTCTTACTCTCATCATACTGGCCGTGTGTTCTCTTACTCTCATCATACTGGCCGTGTGTTCTCTTACTCTCGTCATACTGGCCGTGTGTTCTCCTACTCTCGTCATACTGGCCGTGTGTTCTCTTACTCTCGTCATACTGGCCGTGTGTTCTCTTACTCTCATCATACTGGCCGTGTGTTCTCTTACTCTCGTCATACTGGCCGTGTGTTCTCTTACTCTCGTCATACTGGCCGTGTGTTCTCTTACTCTCATCATACTGGCCGTGTGTTCTCTTACTCTCGTCATACTGGCCGTGTGTTCTCTTACTCTCATCATACTGGCCGTGTGTTCTCTTACTCTCATCATACTGGCCGTGTGTTCTCTTACTCTCATCATACTGGCCGTGTGTTCTCTTACTCTCGTCATACTTGCCGTGTGTTCTCCTACTCTCGTCATACTGGCCGTGTGTTCTCTTACTCTCGTCATACTGGCCGTGTGTTCTCTTACTCTCATCATACTGGCCGTGTGTTCTCCTACTCTCATCATACTGGCCGTGTGTTCTCTTACTCTCATCATACTGGCCGTGTGTTCTCCTACTCTCGTCATACTGGCCGTGTGTTCTCTTACTCTCATCATACTGGCCGTGTGTTCTCTTACTCTCATCATACTGGCCGTGTGTTCTCTTACTCTCGTCATACTGGCCGTGTGTTCTCTTACTCTCGTCATACTGGCCGTGTGTTCTCTTACTCTCGTCATACTGGCCGTGTGTTCTCCTACTCTCGTCATACTGGCCGTGTGTTCTCTTACTCTCGTCATACTGGCCGTGTGTTCTCTTACTCTCGTCATACTGGCCGTGTGTTCTCTTACTCTCATCATACTGGCCGTGTGTTCTCTTACTCTCATCATACTGGCCGTGTGTTCTCTACTCTCATCATACTGGCCGTGTGTTCTCTTACTCTCATCATACTGGCCGTGTGTTCTCTTACTCTCATCATACTGGCCGTGTGTTCTCTTACTCTCATCATACTGGCCGTGTGTTCTCTTACTCTCATCATACTGGCCGTGTGTTCTACTCTCATCATACTGGCCGTGTGTTCTCTTACTCTCATCATACTGGCCGTGTGTTCTCTTACTCTCATCATACTGGCCGTGTGTTCTCTACTCTCATCATACTTGCCGTGTGTTCTCCTACTCTCATCATACTGGCCGTGTGTTCTCTTACTCTCGTCATACTGGCCGTGTGTTCTCTTACTCTCGTCATACTGGCCGTGTGTTCTCTTACTCTCGTCATACTTGCCGTGTGTTCTCTTACTCTCATCATACTTGCCGTGTGTTCTCCTACTCTCGTCATACTGGCCGTGTGTTCTCTTACTCTCGTCATACTGGCCGTGTGTTCTCTTACTCTCATCATACTTGCCGTGTGTTCTCCTACTCTCATCATACTGGCCGTGTGTTCTCTTACTCTCGTCATACTTGCCGTGTGTTCTCTACTCTCATCATACTGGCCGTGTGTTCTCTACTCTCGTCATACTTGCCGTGTGTTCTCTTACTCTCATCATACTGGCCGTGTGTTCTCCTACTCTCGTCATACTTGCCGTGTGTTCTCTTACTCTCGTCATACTTGCCGTGTGTTCTACTCTCATCATACTGGCCGTGTGTTCTCTACTCTCGTCATACTTGCCGTGTGTTCTCTTACTCTCATCATACTGGCCGTGTGTTCTCTTACTCTCGTCATACTTGCCGTGTGTTCTCCTACTCTCGTCATACTTGCCGTGTGTTCTCCTACTCTCATCATACTGGCCGTGTGTTCTCTTACTCTCGTCATACTTGCCGTGTGTTCTCCTACTCTCGTCATACTTGCCGTGTGTTCTCTTACTCTCATCATACTGGCCGTGTGTTCTCTTACTCTCATCATACTGGCCGTGTGTTCTCTTACTCTCATCATACTGGCCGTGTGTTCTCTTACTCTCGTCATACTTGCCATGTGTTCTCCTACTCTCGTCATACTTGCCGTGTGTTCTCTTACTCTCATCATACTGGCCGTGTGTTCTCTTACTCTCGTCATACTTGCCGTGTGTTCTCCTACTCTCGTCATACTTGCCGTGTGTTCTCCTACTCTCGTCATACTTGCCGTGTGTTCTCTACTCTCGTCATACTGGCCGTGTGTTCTCCTACTCTCGTCATACTTGCCGTGTGTTTCTACTCTCGTCATACTGGCCGTGTGTTCTCCTACTCTCGTCATACTTGTTATGTGTCCTACTCATATTGTAATGAAAACTGTACAACTAAAACTATTTTAAACAACAAATTGACAGTGAGAAGAGTCATGGACTGACATGACCATTCAATGAATGTTTACATCTATGTCTCCATAGCAACACTGCTTCATCCCCCCCCCACCCGAGCATATATCGTCCAGTCATCCAGGGACAAGACTTTATGACAGCCGTGGTCAGGGAGGGGGGAGGTGTGAGTAGTATAGGAAACCCACTTCCCTGGCCAACTTGATGGGCAACTCACTGAGAGAGAGATGGCCGGGCCCAAACATTGTCCCGTGGGAAACACGACTTTGGGTTTGATTCGAGTTGTTCCCCTTTGGGATTTTCTTTGTATCGATTGTTGTGAGCTGTTAGGAATATTTCTATATACCTATGTATGAGCTTTTGTTCTGAGCTGTTAGGAATATTTATATATACCTATGTATGAGCTTTTGTTCTGAGCTGTTAGGAATATTTATATATACCTATGTATGAGCTTTTGTTCTGATCTGTTAGGAATATTTATATATACCTATGTATGAGCTTTTGTTCTGAGCTGTTAGGAATATTTATATATACCTATGTATGAGCTTTTGTTCTGATCTGTTAGGAATATTTATATATACCTATGTATGAGCTTTTGTTCTGAGCTGTTAGGAATATTTATATATACCTATGTATGAGCTTTTGTTCTGAGCTGTTAGGAATATTTATATTAGGGCTGCGGAAATTAACGATTAATTTTTTGATTAATCGTTAAAAAATTATAACAATTAAATTATTTTTAACGATTAATCAACCCATCACTTACAAATAATTGAAAGTAAAAAAATATTAAAAAAATAAAATAAAAAAATAGTGACCGATAAATAATAATGAATTTCGTGACGATTACACGAAAATTTTGGTTTTAAACTATTGATTGACTGACTATCATTCCTTGCCAAGACTGTTTTGTGCATACCAGTTACCTCAGTTCCATGTGAATGATTTGTTCAGCTCGGCTGGTTATATTTTCAATTAGACCCGCTCATCACTTGAACTAAATAATAATTCTTTTTTTTTGCGTGTTGGTTAAAAGATGACACATAAAGGATACATTCCATTGTTAGTTAGATTTTCAACAAGAACGTTTAATAAGTGTTACTTATGACATCATGAATTTTAATTTTTGGCTTTAATCGAAATTAACAACTAATTAATTGTTAATTTTTCAAAAGTTAACGATTAAATTTAAATTTATCGTTAACAGGCCTAATATATTTATGCCTATGTATGAGCTTCTATATGGCGTCTGTTGCTATAGTCTTATGTCGTCCACATGCTAAAGCCATGTTTGACCACCTCCGTGAGGTCAGCGTCAGTATGGACACATTCCTTAATACTAACCAAACTTTATCTGTAAGTTAATAAACTCAAGATGCCACTAAAGGATTTCTGTCAACTCTTGTCCCGTAAAGATGAAATGCATTGTTCTTATTTCTGTCAACTGTTGCCAAGTTAAGATGAAAAAATTGTTTTTGTATTCTTACGAACGTCCACGTGTTTAATGAATGACTAAAATTTAAGGTATCGCAAAGGGCATGGGTTTAGCGTTATGGTTAGGGTTAGGGCTATGGTTAGGGTTAGGGTTAGGGTTATTCACATTTTATACTTTGGCTGTTCAAAGTTTGCCCGTTACAATACTTCATTCATTTCTTTTTATTACCTTTTCACATTTGCATTTTTAATCCTTTTTTAATTTTTTTTCTTTTCTTAAAAACAGATCATTTTAATTTAATATTATAACATAAAAACAAGACAATGAGACAATCATATTATAATATTATAACATAACAACAAGACAATGAGACAATAATAGTTAAGTAATATGTTTTATTTCCCTATTAAAACATGGTTCACAAACTCTCGGTAATTGGTTTACAACTTGTATAGATCATCACCATGGAAACGTCAGACATGTTTGTGTGTGTTTTTTTTTCAACCAATACCGAAGCAGCACATCTAGGCGGACATTGTTTACTCTCTAGCGCACAGCTTGCAGAGCTTGTTGGACATAATGGTGACAATATGTGCATGTCGCTTGCGGTTCATGTCTGTGATGATATCTTCTGATCATTGCTCTGCTCAGGGATGTTTAATCCATTTCTGGCATCCTTGGATGGTACGGTTTGTTTTGGCACGCCTGTCATATCTTGATGATGGTTTGTTATTCCATAAAAGGTGCTCAATATTTGTATGGGATTTCTTTCTTCTCAGAGATCTCAGTTAAGCCAATGACATTAGAAACTATGAAATATCAATTCTGTCAAAAATGTCACTTCTGTCAAAAATATCAATTCTGTCACACATACCTATTCTGTCAAAAATATAAATTCTGTCACACATACCTATTCTGTCAAAAATATCAATTCTGTCACACATACCTATTCTGTCAAAAATATCAATTCTGTCAAAAATAAATCTGTTATAAATACAAGTCATATATTTCTTCTCCCTAACAGCACTGATACAATCAGAGGCGTGTCCTGAGTAAATGCCGCTGGGGGTCAGCCTAAAAAATGTCCATCAAAAACACTGCTGTGAGTGGTAGCGACTAAACACACTGTCATGAGTGGTAGCTACTAAACACATTGTCATGAGTGGTAGCCGCTAAACACACTGTCATGAGTGGTAGCTACTAAACACACTGTCATGAGTGGTAGCTACTAAACACACTGTCATGAGTGGTAGCTACTAAACACACTGTCATGAGTGGTAGCTACTAAACACACTGTCATGGGTGGTAGCCACTAAACACACTGTCATGAGTGGTAGCTACTAAACACATTGTCATGAGTGGTAGCTACTAAACACACTGTCATGAGTGGTAGCCACTAAACACACTGTCATGAGTGGTAGCTACTAAACACATTGTCATGAGTGGTAGCTACTAAACACACTGTCATGAGTGGTAGCTACTAAACACATTGTCATGAGTGGTAGCTACTAAACACACTGTCATGAGTGGTAGCCACTAAACACACTGTCATGAGTGGTAGCCACTAAACACACTGTCATGGGTGGTAGCCACAAAACTCACGGCACTAGTGGTAGCCACTAAACACACTGTCATGAGTGGTAGCTACTAAACACATTGTCATGAGTGGTAGCTACTAAACACACAGTCATTAGTGGTAGCCACTAAACACACTGTCATAAGTGGTAGCTACTAAACACACTGTCATGAGTGGTAGCCACTAAACACACTGTCATAAGTGGTAGCTACTAAACACACTGTCATGAGTGGTAGCCACTAAACACACTGTCATAGGTGGTAGCCACCAAACACACTGTCATGAGTGGTAGCCACTAAACACACTGTCATAAGTGGTAGCTACTAAACACACTGTCATGAGTGGTAGCTACTAAACACACTGTCATTAGTGGTAGCCACTAAACACACTGTCATAAGTGGTAGCTACTAAACACACTGTCATGAGTGGTAGCCACTAAACACACTGTCATGGGTGGTAGCCACTAAACACACTGTCATGAGTGGTAGCCACTAAACACACTGTCATGGGTGGTAGCCACCAAACACACTGTCATGAGTGGTAGCCACTAAACACACTGTCATGAGTGGTAGCCGCTAAACTCACGGCACTAGTGGTAGCCACTAAACACACTGTCATGAGTGGTAGCCACTAAACTCACGGCACTAGTGGTAGCCACTAAACACACTGTCATGAGTGGTAGCCACTAAACTCACGGCACTAGTGGTAGCCACTAAACACACTGTCATGAGTGGTAGCCACTAAACACACTGTCATGAGTGGTAGCCGCTAAACTCACGGCACTAGTGGTAGCCACTAAACACAGTGTCATGAGTGGTAGCCACTAAACACACTGTCATGAGTGGTAGCTACTAAACAATCTGTCATGAGTGGTAGCCACTAAACACACTGTCATGAGTGGTAGCCACTAAACTCACGGCACTAGTGGTAGCCACTAAACACACTGTCATGAGTGGTAGCCACTAAACTCACGGCACTAGTGGTAGCCACTAAACACACTGTCATGAGTGGTAGCCACCAAACACACTGTCATGAGTGGTAGCCGCTAAACTCACGGCACTAGTGGTAGCCACTAAACACACTGTCATGAGTGATAGCCGCTAAACTCACGGCACTAGTGGTAGCCACTAAACACACGGCCACTAGTGGTAGCCGCTAAACTCACGGCACTAGTGGTAGCCGCTAAACTCACGGCACTAGTGGTAGCCACCAAACACACTGTCATGAGTGGTAGCCACTAAACACACTGTCATGAGTGATAGCCGCTAAACTCACGGCACTAGTGGTAGCCACTAAACACACTGTCATGGGTGGTAGCCACCAAACACACTGTCATGAGTGGTAGCCGCTAAACTCACGGCACTAGTGGTAGCCACTAAACACACTGTCATGAGTGATAGCCGCTAAACTCACGGCACTAGTGGTAGCCACTAAACACACGGCCACTAGTGGTAGCCGCTAAACTCACGGCACTAGTGGTAGCCACCAAACACACTGTCATGAGTGGTAGCCACTAAACACACTGTCATGAGTGATAGCCGCTAAACTCACGGCACTAGTGGTAGCCACTAAACACACTGTCATGGGTGGTAGCCACCAAACACACTGTCATGAGTTGTAGCCGCTAAACTCACGGCACTAGTGGTAGCCACTAAACACACTGTCATGAGTGATAGCCGCTAAACTCACGGCACTAGTGGTAGCCACTAAACACACGGCCACTAGTGGTAGCCGCTAAACTCACGGCACTAGTGGTAGCCACTAAACACACTGTCATGGGTGGTAGCCACCAAACACACTGTCATGAGTGATAGCCGCTAAACTCACGGCACTAGTGGTAGCCACTAAACACACGGCCACTAGTGGTAGCCGCTAAACTCACGGCACTAGTGGTAGCCACCAAACACACTGTCATGAGTGGTAGCCACTAAACACACTGTCATGAGTGGTAGCCACTAAACACACTGTCATGAGTGGTAGCCGCTAAACTCACGGCACTAGTGGTAGCCACTAAACACACGGCCACTAGTGGTAGCCACTAAACACACTGTCATGGGTGGTAGCCACCAAACACACTGTCATGAGTGGTAGCCGCTAAACACACTGTCATGAGTGGTAGCCACTAAACACACTGTCATGAGTGGTAGCCGCTAAACTCACGGCACTAGTGGTAGCCGCTAAACTCACGGCACTAGTGGTAGCCACTAAACACACTGTCATGAGTGGTAGCCGCTAAACTCACGGCACTAGTGGTAGCCGCTAAACTCACGGCACTAGTGGTAGCCACTAAACACACGGCCACTAGTGGTAGCCGCTAAACTCACGGCCACTAGTGGTAGCCACTAAACTCACGGCACTAGTGGTAGCCGCTAAACTCACGGCACTAGTGGTAGCCACTAAACACACGGCCACTAGTGGTAGCCGCTAAACTCACGGCACTAGTGGTTGCCACTAAACTCACGGCACTAGTGGTAGCCACTAAACACACGGCCACTAGTGGTAGCCGCTAAACTCACGGCCACTAGTGGTAGCCACTAAACTCACGGCACTAGTGGTAGCCGCTAAACTCACGGCACTAGTGGTAGCCACTAAACACACGGCCACTAGTGGTAGCCGCTAAACTCACGGCACTAGTGGTTGCCACTAAACTCACGGCACTAGTGGTAGCCACTAAACACACTGTCATGAGTGGTAGCCGCTAAACTCACGGCACTAGTGGTAGCCACTAAACACACGGCCACTAGTGGTAGCCACTAAACACACGGCCACTAGTGGTAGCCGCTAAACTCACGGCACTAGTGGTTGCCACTAAACTCACGGCACTAGTGGTAGCCACTAAACACACTGTCATGAGTGGTAGCCGCTAAACTCACGGCACTAGTGGTAGCCGCTAAACTCACGGCACTAGTGGTAGCCACCAAACACACTGTCATGAGTGGTAGCCGCTAAACTCACGGCACTAGTGGTAGCCACTAAACACACTGTCATGAGTGGTAGCCGCTAAACTCACGGCACTAGTGGTAGCCACTAAACACACGGCCACTAGTGGTAGCCGCTAAACTCACGGCACTAGTGGTAGCCACTAAACACACTGTCATGAGTGGTAGCCGCTAAACTCACGGCACTAGTGGTAGCCACTAAACACACTGTTATGAGTGGTAGCCGCTAAACTCACGGCACTAGTGGTAGCCGCTAAACTCACGGCACTAGTGGTAGCCACTAAACACACGGCCACTAGTGGTAGCCGCTAAACTCACGGCACTAGTGGTAGCCACTAAACACACTGTCATGAGTGGTAGCCGCTAAACTCACGGCACTAGTGGTAGCCACTAAACACACTGTCATGAGTGGTAGCCGCTAAACTCACGGCACTAGTGGTAGCCGCTAAACTCACGGCACTAGTGGTAGCCACTAAACACACGGCCACTAGTGGTAGCCGCTAAACTCACGGCCACTAGTGGTAGCCACTAAACTCACGGCACTAGTGGTAGCCGCTAAACTCACGGCACTAGTGGTAGCCACTAAACTCACGGCACTAGTGGTAGCCACTAAACACACGGCCACTAGTGGTAGCCGCTAAACACACGGCACTAGTGGTAGCCACTAAACACACGGCCACTAGTGGTAGCCGCTAAACACACGGCACTAGTGGTAGCCGCTAAACACACGGCACTAGTGGTAGCCACTAAACTCACGGCACTAGTGGTAGCCACTAAACACACGGCCACTAGTGGTAGCCGCTAAACACACGGCACTAGTGGTAGCCGCTAAACACACGGCACTAGTGGTAGCCACTAAACACACGGTCACTAGTGGGTAGCCACTAAACACACGGCACTAGTGGTAGCCGCTAAACACACGGCACTAGTGGTAGCCACTAAACACACGGTCACTAGGGGTAGCCACTAAACAAGTTGCCACCAACATCTCTCACACCCAATCAATCAGACCCGTGAGACAAACACAATCAACGCCAGATCCAGGCAGTGACCCCACCCCTAACTCCCCCCCCCCATAAACTGTGATGTGCAATGACAACTGGTAGTTGTAGTGGCCTCCTACCGATAAATACTGGACGCATTCATTTCAACACATTTGACACGCGGTCTGCCAATCACGTACTGCACCCAGACCGGGTACTCGGCAATGTTCCCTTTAAGCTGTGCGACTGCGCGGCAGAGAAGATATCTGACCGGCGCCGCGCAGCTGTTTAGAATTACAGCGCAGCATTTAACAACAAATTATTGTATAATAAGAAAAACCCGTAAAAAACCAAGTTTTTGACTATAAATCCTTTATGTACGAGAAGTAATTAAAAGAATGTTCATTATAATACGCAGCGCCAGACCATCCAGAAATACAAAATTGCAGTTGTGTCGTAAAACGTGTTTAATATAATGCGCACCGCGACGCTCTATCTCAAAAAATAGCATGATACATAGGAATAAATAAAATAATCTAAAAATTCAAATATTTAATTACGGTACATGCGATCGATCTGAAATTTTGATACATTGTTTTTATCATCGGTACGAAACTGCCTGCAAAATTTCAGCTCGCTATCTTGCGAGCAAGTGGGTTAAAAATCGATCAAAAGTTTTGGCGACAAGCAAGCAAGCAAGCAAGGTCCGCCGCAGACACCACGAGTTAATATAAAGGATTTAATAAGAAAAACCCGTAAAAAACCAAGTTTTTGACTATAAATCCTTTATGTACGAGAAGAATTTAAAAGAATGTTCATTATAATACGCAGCGCCAGACCATCCAGAAATACAAAATTGCAGTTGTGTCGTAAAACATGTTTAATATAATGCGCACCGATCAGGAATATGTTTATAAAAAGAGCTGTCAATAAAATACGCACCTTATTGCGCGACAGAAAGGTTGTTCAATATAATACGCACCGCGACGCTCTATCTCAAAAAATAGCATGATAAATAGGAATAAATAAAATAATCTAAAAAATCAATAATTCAATTACGGTACATGCGATCGATCTGAAATTTTGATACATTGTTTTTATTATTGGTACGAAACTGCCTGCAAAATTTCAGATCGCTAGCTTACGAGCAAGTGGGTTAAAAATCGATCAAAAGTTTTGGCGACAAGCAAGCAAGCAAGCAAGGTCCGCCGCAGACACCACGAGTTAATATAAAGGATTTAATAAGAAAAACCCGTAAAAAACCAAGTTTTTGACTATAAATCCTTTATGTACGAGAAGTAATTAAAAGAATGTTCATTATAATACGCAGCGCCAGACCATCCAGAAATACAAAATTGCAGTTGTGTCGTAAAACATGTTTAATATAATGCGCACCGATCAGGAATATGTTTATAAAAAGAGCTGTCAATAAAATACGCACCTTATTGCGCGACAGAAAGGTTGTTCAATATAATACGCACCGCGACGCTCTATCTCAAAAAATAGCATGATACATAGGAATAAATAAAATAATCTAAAAATTCAAATATTTAATTACGGTACATGCGATCGATCTGAAATTTTGATACATTGTTTTTATCATCGGTACGAAACTGCCTGCAAAATTTCAGCTCGCTATCTTGCGAGCAAGTGGGTTAAAAATCGATCAAAAGTTTTGGCGACAAGCAAGCAAGCAAGCAAGGTCCGCCGCAGACACCACGAGTTAATATAAAGGATTTAATAAGAAAAACCCGTAAAAAACCAAGTTTTTGACTATAAATCCTTTATGTACGAGAAGTAAATTAAAAGAATGTTCATTATAATACGCAGCGCCAGACCATCCAGAAATACAAAATTGCAGTTGTGTCGTAAAACATGTTTAATATAATGCGCACCGATCAGGAATATGTTTATAAAAAGAGCTGTCAATAAAATACGCACCTTATTGCGCGACAGAAAGGTTGTTCAATATAATACGCACCGCGACGCTCTATCTCAAAAAATAGCATGATACATAGGAATAAATAAAATAATCTAAAAAATCAATAATTTAATTACGGTCCATGCGATCGATCTGAAATTTTGATACATTGTTTTTATTATCGGTACGAAACTGCCTGCAAAATTTCAGCTCGCTAGCTTGCGAGCAAGTGGGTTAAAAATCGATCAAAAGTTTTGGCGACAAGCAAGCAAGCAAGCAAGGTCCGCCGCAGACACCACGAGTTAATATAAAGGATTTAATAAGAAAAACCCGTAAAAAACCAAGTTTTTGACTATAAATCCTTTATGTACGAGAAGTAATTAAAAGAATGTTCATTATAATACGCAGCGCCAGACCATCCAGAAATACAAAATTGCAGTTGTGTCGTAAAACATGTTTAATATAATGCGCACCGATCAGGAATATGTTTATAAAAAGAGCTGTCAATAAAATACGCACCTTATTGCGCGACAGAAAGGTTGTTCAATATAATACGCACCGCGACGCTCTATCTCAAAAAATAGCATGATACATAGGAATAAATAAAATAATCTAAAAAATTCAATATTTAATTACGGTACATGCGATCGATCTGAAATTTTGATACATTGTTTTTATCATCGGTACGAAACTGCCTGCAAAATTTCAGCTCGCTATCTTGCGAGCAAGTGGGTTAAAAATCGATCAAAAGTTTTGGCGACAAGCAAGCAAGCAAGCAAGGTCCGCCGCAGACACCACGAGTTAATATAAAGGATTTAATAAGAAAAACCCGTAAAAAACCAAGTTTTTGACTATAAATCCTTTATGTACGAGAAGAATTTAAAAGAATGTTCATTATAATACGCAGCGCCAGACCATCCAGAAATACAAAATTGCAGTTGTGTCGTAAAACATGTTTAATATAATGCGCACCGATCAGGAATATGTTTATAAAAAGAGCTGTCAATAAAATACGCACCTTATTGCGCGACAGAAAGGTTGTTCAATATAATACGCACCGCGACGCTCTATCTCAAAAAATAGCATGATACATAGGAATAAATAAAATAATCTAAAAAATCAATAATTTAATTACGGTCCATGCGATCGATCTGAAATTTTGATACATTGTTTTTATTATTGGTACGAAACTGCCTGCAAAATTTCAGATCGCTAGCTTACGAGCAAGTGGGTTAAAAATCGATCAAAAGTTTTGGCGACAAGCAAGCAAGCAAGCAAGGTCCGCCGCAGACACCACGAGTTAATATAAAGGATTTAATAAGAAAAACCCGTAAAAAACCAAGTTTTTGACTATAAATCCTTTATGTACGAGAAGTAATTAAAAGAATGTTCATTATAATACGCAGCGCCAGACCATCCAGAAATACAAAATTGCAGTTGTGTCGTAAAACATGTTTAATATAATGCGCACCGATCAGGAATATGTTTATAAAAAGAGCTGTCAATAAAATACGCACCTTATTGCGCGACAGAAAGGTTGTTCAATATAATACGCACCGCGACGCTCTATCTCAAAAAATAGCATGATACATAGGAATAAATAAAATAATCTAAAAATTCAATATTTAATTACGGTACATGCGATCGATCTGAAATTTTGATACATTGTTTTTATCATCGGTACGAAACTGCCTGCAAAATTTCAGCTCGCTATCTTGCGAGCAAGTGGGTTAAAAATCGATCAAAAGTTTTGGCGACAAGCAAGCAAGCAAGCAAGGTCCGCCGCAGACACCACGAGTTAATATAAAGGATTTAATAAGAAAAACCCGTAAAAAACCAAGTTTTTGACTATAAATCCTTTATGTACGAGAAGAATTTAAAAGAATGTTCATTATAATACGCAGCGCCAGACCATCCAGAAATACAAAATTGCAGTTGTGTCGTAAAACATGTTTAATATAATGCGCACCGATCAGGAATATGTTTATAAAAAGAGCTGTCAATAAAATACGCACCTTATTGCGCGACAGAAAGGTTGTTCAATATAATACGCACCGCGACGCTCTATCTCAAAAAATAGCATGATACATAGGAATAAATAAAATAATCTAAAAAATCAATAATTTAATTACGGTCCATGCGATCGATCTGAAATTTTGATACATTGTTTTTATTATTGGTACGAAACTGCCTGCAAAATTTCAGATCGCTAGCTTACGAGCAAGTGGGTTAAAAATCGATCAAAAGTTTTGGCGACAAGCAAGCAAGCAAGCAAGGTCCGCCGCAGACACCACGAGTTAATATAAAGGATTTAATAAGAAAAACCCGTAAAAAACCAAGTTTTTGACTATAAATCCTTTATGTACGAGAAGTAATTAAAAGAATGTTCATTATAATACGCAGCGCCAGACCATCCAGAAATACAAAATTGCAGTTGTGTCGTAAAACATGTTTAATATAATGCGCACCGATCAGGAATATGTTTATAAAAAGAGCTGTCAATAAAATACGCACCTTATTGCGCGACAGAAAGGTTGTTCAATATAATACGCACCGCGACGCTCTATCTCAAAAAATAGCATGATACATAGGAATAAATAAAATAATCTAAAAATTCAAATATTTAATTACGGTACATGCGATCGATCTGAAATTTTGATACATTGTTTTTATCATCGGTACGAAACTGCCTGCAAAATTTCAGCTCGCTATCTTGCGAGCAAGTGGGTTAAAAATCGATCAAAAGTTTTGGCGACAAGCAAGCAAGCAAGCAAGGTCCGCCGCAGACACCACGAGTTAATATAAAGGATTTAATAAGAAAAACCCGTAAAAAGCCAAGTTTTTGACTATAAATCCTTTATGTACGAGAAGAATTTAAAAGAATGTTCATTATAATACGCAGCGCCAGACCATCCAGAAATACAAAATTGCAGTTGTGTCGTAAAACATGTTTAATATAATGCGCACCGATCAGGAATATGTTTATAAAAAGAGCTGTCAATAAAATACGCACCTTATTGCGCGACAGAAAGGTTGTTCAATATAATACGCACCGCGACGCTCTATCTCAAAAAATAGCATGATACATAGGAATAAATAAAATAATCTAAAAAATCAATAATTTAATTACGGTCCATGCGATCGATCTGAAATTTTGATACATTGTTTTTATTATTGGTACGAAACTGCCTGCAAAATTTCAGATCGCTAGCTTACGAGCAAGTGGGTTAAAAATCGATCAAAAGTTTTGGCGACAAGCAAGCAAGCAAGCAAGGTCCGCCGCAGACACCACGAGTTAATATAAAGGATTTAATAAGAAAAACCCGTAAAAAACCAAGTTTTTGACTATAAATCCTTTATGTACGAGAAGTAATTAAAAGAATGTTCATTATAATACGCAGCGCCAGACCATCCAGAAATACAAAATTGCAGTTGTGTCGTAAAACGTGTTTAATATAATGCGCACCGCGACGCTCTATCTCAAAAAATAGCATGATACATAGGAATAAATAAAATAATCTAAAAATTCAAATATTTAATTACGGTACATGCGATCGATCTGAAATTTTGATACATTGTTTTTATCATCGGTACGAAACTGCCTGCAAAATTTCAGCTCGCTATCTTGCGAGCAAGTGGGTTAAAAATCGATCAAAAGTTTTGGCGACAAGCAAGCAAGCAAGCAAGGTCCGCCGCAGACACCACGAGTTAATATAAAGGATTTAATAAGAAAAACCCGTAAAAAACCAAGTTTTTGACTATAAATCCTTTATGTACGAGAAGAATTTAAAAGAATGTTCATTATAATACGCAGCGCCAGACCATCCAGAAATACAAAATTGCAGTTGTGTCGTAAAACATGTTTAATATAATGCGCACCGATCAGGAATATGTTTATAAAAAGAGCTGTCAATAAAATACGCACCTTATTGCGCGACAGAAAGGTTGTTCAATATAATACGCACCGCGACGCTCTATCTCAAAAAATAGCATGATACATAGGAATAAATAAAATAATCTAAAAAATCAATAATTTAATTACGGTACATGCGATCGATCTGAAATTTTGATACATTGTTTTTATCATCGGTACGAAACTGCCTGCAAAATTTCAGATCGCTATCTTGCGAGCAAGTGGGTTAAAAATCGATCAAAAGTTTTGGCGACAAGCAAGCAAGCAAGCAAGGTCCGCCGCAGACACCACGAGTTAATATAAAGGATTTAATAAGAAAAACCCGTAAAAAACCAAGTTTTTGACTATAAATCCTTTATGTACGAGAAGTAATTAAAAGAATGTTCATTATAATACGCAGCGCCAGACCATCCAGAAATACAAAATTGCAGTTGTGTCGTAAAACATGTTTAATATAATGCGCACCGATCAGGAATATGTTTATAAAAAGAGCTGTCAATAAAATACGCACCTTATTGCGCGACAGAAAGGTTGTTCAATATAATACGCACCGCGACGCTCTATCTCAAAAAATAGCATGATACATAGGAATAAATAAAATAATCTAAAAAATCAATAATTTAATTACGGTACATGCGATCGATCTGAAATTTTGATACATTGTTTTTATCATCGGTACGAAACTGCCTGCAAAATTTCAGCTCGCTATCTTGCGAGCAAGTGGGTTAAAAATCGATCAAAAGTTTTGGCGACAAGCAAGCAAGCAAGCAAGGTCCGCCGCAGACACCACGAGTTAATATAAAGGATTTAATAAGAAAAACCCGTAAAAAACCAAGTTTTTGACTATAAATCCTTTATGTACGAGAAGAATTTAAAAGAATGTTCATTATAATACGCAGCGCCAGACCATCCAGAAATACAAAATTGCAGTTGTGTCGTAAAACATGTTTAATATAATGCGCACCGATCAGGAATATGTTTATAAAAAGAGCTGTCAATAAAATACGCACCTTATTGCGCGACAGAAAGGTTGTTCAATATAATACGCACCGCGACGCTCTATCTCAAAAAATAGCATGATACATAGGAATAAATAAAATAATCTAAAAAATCAATAATTTAATTACGGTCCATGCGATCGATCTGAAATTTTGATACATTGTTTTTATTATTGGTACGAAACTGCCTGCAAAATTTCAGATCGCTAGCTTACGAGCAAGTGGGTTAAAAATCGATCAAAAGTTTTGGCGACAAGCAAGCAAGCAAGCAAGGTCCGCCGCAGACACCACGAGTTAATATAAAGGATTTAATAAGAAAAACCCGTAAAAAACCAAGTTTTTGACTATAAATCCTTTATGTACGAGAAGTAATTAAAAGAATGTTCATTATAATACGCAGCGCCAGACCATCCAGAAATACAAAATTGCAGTTGTGTCGTAAAACATGTTTAATATAATGCGCACCGATCAGGAATATGTTTATAAAAAGAGCTGTCAATAAAATACGCACCTTATTGCGCGACAGAAAGGTTGTTCAATATAATACGCACCGCGACGCTCTATCTCAAAAAATAGCATGATAAATAGGAATAAATAAAATAATCTAAAAAATCAATAATTCAATTACGGTACATGCGATCGATCTGAAATTTTGATACATTGTTTTTATCATCGGTACGAAACTGCCTGCAAAATTTCAGCTCGCTATCTTGTGAGCACGTGGGTTAAAAATCGATCAAAAGTTTTGGCGACAAGCAAGCAAGCAAGCAAGGTCGGCCGCAGACACCACGAGTTAATATAAAGGATTTAAATAAGAAAAACCCGTAAAAAACCAAGTTTTTGACTATAAATCCTTTATGTACGAGAAGTAACTAAAAGAATGTTCATTATAATACGCAGCGCCAGACCATCCAGAAATACAAAATTGAAGTTGTGTCGTAAAACATGTTTAATATAATACGCACCGATCAGGAATATGTTTATAAAAAGAGCTGTCAATAAAATACGCACCTTATTGCGCGACAGAAAGGTTGTTCAATATAATACGCACCGCGACGCTCTATCTCAAAAAATAGCATGATACATAGGAATAAAAAAAATAATCTAAAAAATCAATAATTTAATTACGGTACATGCGATCGATCTGAAATTTTGATACATTGTTTTTATCATCGGTACGAAACTGCCTGCAAAATTTCAGCTCGCTATCTTGCGAGCAAGTGGGTTAAAAATCGATCAAAAGTTTTGGCGACAAGCAAGCAAGCAAGCAAGGTCCGCCGCAGACACCACGAGTTAATATAAAGGATTTTAAAAAAAGGATGCTATGACACTTTGCACACGGAACAACGAACTTTAGAGGGAACATTGATACCCGGATGTTGTTGTACACACTGCACCCAGCCCGGGTACCCGGATGTACACTGCACCAGCCCGGGTACCCGGATGTACACACTGCCCCCTGTCCGGGTACCCGGTTGTACACACTGCACCCAGTCCGGGTACCCGGATGTACACACTGCACCCAGTCCGGGTGTACACACTGCCCCCTGCCCGGGTACCCGGATGTACACACTGCCCCTGCCCGGGTACCCGGATGTACGCACTGCACCCAGCCCGTTACCCGGATGTACACACTGCACCCAGTGCGGGTGCACACACTGCCCCCTGCCCGGGTACCCGGATGTACACACTGCCCCCTGCCCGGGTACCCAGATGTACACACTGCATCCGGCCCGGGTACCCGGATGTACACACTGCACCCAGTCCGGGTGTACACACTGCCCCCCTGCCCGGGTACGTGGTTTGACTATCCCAGTGTTATTGTCCACAGCTGAATGACTTCTATTGGCATGTCAATGGTTTAGTTTTGCTCTCAGTCTTGGCTGACTCTGGTATTATGAGTTTATTTTAGAGTAAATCTGAGTCGGGTTATAACTAGTTATAAGTCTGCGCCTTGGTCTGAGTAAATGTGAGTTTTGCTATAAGTCTGGGTCTGAGTAAGTCTGTGTCTTAGTCTGTCTCTGACTGACTCATGGTGTATTTAGTCTACGTACTGAGACTACACAGGACTTAATGCCAGACAGGGGCAATGATTAATGAAGGGAGATCACTGGGGCATTGAGTGGAAATTGTTACCCCGAGTTACGGGGATAGCCACACACAGCCAAACACAGCTATAAATTATAAACAGCCATATACCAGCAATACACAGCCACAGACAGTTGTAATCATGATTATATCTACCTGGTAATGGTGTCAATGATCAGACTACAGATTAAAGCACTCGGAGACGACACAGTCCGTGATGTCATATCCCATTATCACCGAGTTCTTTGAACGCACGTTTTGATGACGCAATCCTCTGGCCGAGTCTCGCTTTGATGTGAATGGCGATGTTATCAGTTTGTATCAGCTTCTACTCAACCAACTAGGCGATAACGAGGTCACATCAAACACTTTCTGTGCATGTCAACCACACATCAGGCGGTGAACAGATTTTTGCTTGTTAAAAATAAAATAATAAAAAAACAAGATTTATAAGACATAAGGTGTTTCTGGAAAACAATTCTTGGTTTAAAAATATCCATTACCTTTTACTTTTAGCTTTATCCTTTAGTTATGTGTTGGCTTTGAACATATAGATCTTATGTAATCTGTCATCTCATTTTTAATGGAAACATTTGTGCAAAATGTTCATCTTTTTCTTTCTTTTTTAGAGGAAGATTGGTGAACTTTTCGTTTAGATTTAGGGCATCTTGTCTAACTTTTTAGGCATCTTGTCTCTAAGTTTGGGGCACCTTGCCTCGATGTTTGGGGCACCTTGTCTTCATGCACCGTATAGTCGTGTATCATTGCGCCAAGCACGTCACGTCCAAGCTCCCTAACATCAGCAGACGATAGACCAACAAAAAACGATATTCATTATTTATTTAACCGCAAAATTTCTCCCAGGCCCTATTCCATTCCCCGTACATCTCACTCTCCTCGGTCTTGAGTCTCACCAGAGTTCACTAATCGCGGCCATTGACACCACCAATCACTGGCCTAATCCTCAGATTGACGTCATTTCGGCCTAATTTGTTTTCCCGCCATTTATCCCGTTTCCAGCCGGGGATTTTACTTAAGGGACTGAACTCTTTGTGACCAACACCCTCACTTCTGCCACCTGAACACCCCCCACCACCACCACTCAATCCCCACTCCCTCGTTGATCAGCTAAAAGTGTAAACAGATTAGAAGTGGGGAAGATAATCTGGAGATAGAAAGGTTTACCCTCGGAGAATGAGTGTAATAAAAACAAGAAATGCGAAGTAAAATAAAAACACAGACCAAACAAAAAAGTTGGAGGGGTGGGGGGTGGTCTGTCTAGCATTTACCGGAACAATAATTTATTTTAGTCTCTGTCTCATGGGAAGGGCGCCAGATTAAAACAGGGTGGCTGGGGGAGACGTGTGCTAGCGGAGAAAGCCACCACCCCCCCCCCAATCACGGCCCAGCGGCGAGTAATTTGTTAGTTTATTGTGACATGTTTACTATAAAAACTCGGCAATATTTATCTCCCTTCTCTTGTAATTAAACACAATTCCCTCACAATCTGGGTTGCCATGCCTGGTTGTGATTATTATTATTATTATTATTATTATTATTATTTGTTCACTTATAGAGCGCAGTACCCCAGCCTACAGCTGGGCTCACAGCGCTTTACAAACATGTTCAACAACTACATAAAACATATTGCACTCTAAATCTTCCTAAACATATTTACACACACAAAATTTCATATAAATGTTGAGAAATGGACGCATCACCGTCATAGACTGTTAATTTGATGGAGCAATCCTTAGCGAAACAGGAATCCATGATGAAGATCCTGATCCAAAAATAATAACAAGACAAATACACACAATTAAATCAAGAGTTCAAGGCTATGCATGCCTGTTAATCGTAGCCTCGTTCTCAAGATTCCACCAAGAAGCTTAATCGTAATGGTCGTCCCGTGGTTCGTTGTAGTCTGTATCACTTCCATCAGGTTGAACCGAGTCACCTTGTAGCGAGAGTTCAGTCTCACCACCACTGTTGTAATAAGTCACACACGCCAACACAACGCTCAAGTCAACGAAAGAACGCGCTCTACTTGAGACTTGCGATGACGTTGTTAGATTGTAACTTCCAGATTACTAGTAATAGTATTAAAGAGCCACAAGATGACAAGTCCAAGATGACATTCCAAGATGACAAGTCCAGGCAAAATACAACACCAGGCAGGCAAAGATTAAAGTCAGTTCCCTGACAACCTGGGTTAACATGACTGGTTGACTGGTTGTCATGAAAAATTCCCTTCACAACCATTGTTGCAATGCTTGGTTGTCATACGGACCGTGACACCGGCACAACCACGACATGTGACGTGTCTATTTGTTGACAAGATGAATGTTGACAAGATGAATGGGCCGTAAACACAATTAGCCGGGTACTTGATATCATGCGTGTTCGATTAGGTGTTCATAGGAGGGGGATAACAGGAGAAAAGTGATCGAGATGGAGATGGTGAGGTGGGGAGAGAAGGAGGAGAGAAACGTTTGATGGGAGTGTGTGATCACATAAGGTCACATAAGGTCACATAAGGTCTTGAGTCTTGACCCCTTGACAACAATCCATTAAATTAAGCCATTGGTTTTTAGAGTATCATGAATTTGTTTAGAGTATCATAAATTGGTTTAGAGTATCATGAATTGGTTTAGAGTATCATAAATTGGTTTAGAGTATCATAAATTGGTTTAGAGTATCATAAATTGGTTTTTAGAGTATCATAAATTGGTTTTTAGAGTATCATAAATTGGTTTAGAGTATCATAAATTGGTTTAGAGTATCATAAATTGGTTTAGATTATCATAAATTGGTTTTTAGAGTATCATGAATTTGTTTAGAGTATCATAAATTGGTTTTTAGAGTATCATGAATTGGTTTTTAGAGTATCATGAATTGGTTTAGGGTATCATGAATTGGTTTAGAGTATCATGAATTGGTTTAGAGAATCATGAATTGGTTTTTAGAGTATCATGAATTTGTTTAGAGTATCATAAATTGGTTTAGAGTATCATGAATTGATTTAGAGTATCATGATTTGGTTTAGAGTATCATAAATTGGTTTTTAGAGTATCATGAATTGGTTTTTAGAGTATCATGAATTTGTTTAGAGTATCATAAATTGGTTTAGAGTATCATGAATTGGTTTAGAGTATCATGAATTTGTTTAGAGTATCATAAATTGGTTTAGAGTATCATAAATTGGTTTTTAGAGTATCATGAATTTGTTTAGAGTATCAAAAATTGGTTTTTAGAGTATCATAAATTGGTTTAGAGTATCATAAATTTGTTTAGAGTATCATGAATTGGTTTAGAGTATCATAAATTTGTTTAGAGTATCATGAATTGGTTTAGAGTATCATAAATTTGTTTAGAGTATCATGAATTGGTTTAGAGTATCATAAATTGGTTTTCAGAGTATCATGAATTGGTTTTTAGAGTATCATGAATTGGTTTAGAGTATCATAAATTTGTTTAGAGTATCATGAATTGGTTTAGAGTATCAAAAATTTGTTTAGAGTATCATGAATTTGTTTAGAGTATCATGAATTGGTTTTTAGAGTATCATGAATTGGTTTAGAGTATCATGAATTGGTTTAGAGTATCATGAATTGGTTTAGAGTATCATGAATTGGTTTTTAGAGAATCATGAATTCGTTTAGAGTATCATAAATTGGTTTAGAGTATCATGAATTGGTTTAGAGTAACATGAATTGGTTTAGAGTATCATAAATTGGTTTTTAGAGTATCATGAATTGGTTTTTAGAGTATCATGAATTTGTTTAGAGTATCATAAATTGGTTTAGAGTATCATGAATTGGTTTAGAGTATCATGAATTTGTTTAGAGTATCATAAATTGGTTTAGAGTATCATAAATTGGTTTTTAGAGTATCATGAATTGGTTTTTAGCGTATCATAAATTGGTTTAGAGTATCATAAATTTGTTTAGAGAATCATGAATTGGTTTAGAGTATCATAAATTTGTTTAGAGTATCATGCATTGGTTTAGAGTATCATAAATTTGTTTAGAGTATCATGAATTGGTTTAGAGTATCATAAATTGGTTTAGAGTATCATGAATTGGTTTAGAGTATCATAAATTGGTTTAGAGTATCATAAATTGGTTTAGAGTATCATAAATTGGTTTAGAGTATCATAAATTGGTTTAGAGTATCATAAATTGGTTTAGAGTATCATAAATTGGTTTAGAGTATCATAAATTGGTTTAGAGTATCATAAATTGGTTTAGAGTATCATAAATTGGTTTAGAGTATCATAAATTGGTTTAGAGTATCATAAATTGGTTTAGAGTATCATGAATTGGTTTAGAGTATCATGAATTGGTTTAGAGTATCATGAATTGGTTTAGAGTATCATGAATTGGTTTAGAGTATCATGAATTGGTTTAGAGTATCATGAATTGGTTTAGAGTATCATGAATTGGTTTAGAGTATCATGAATTGGTTTAGAGTATCATAAATTGGTTTAGAGTATCATGAATTGGTTTAGAGTATCATGAATTGGTTTAGAGTATCATAAATTGGTTTAGAGTATCATAAATTGGTTTAGAGTATCATGAATTGATTTAGAGTATCATGAATTGGTTTAGAGTATCATAAATTGGTTTTTAGAGTATCATGAATTGGTTTTTAGAATATCATGAATTTGTTTAGAGTATCATAAATAGGTTTAGAGTATCATGAATTGGTTTAGAGTATCATGAATTTGTTTAGAGTATCATAAATTGGTTTAGAGTATCATAAATTGGTTTTAGAGTATCATGAATTTGTTTAGAGTATCATAAATTGGTTTTAGAGTATCATAAATTGGTTTAGAGTATCATAAATTTGGTTTAGAGTATCATAAATTGGTTTTAGAGTATCATAAATTGGTTTAGAGTATCATAAATTGGTTTAGAGTATCATGAATTGGTTTAGAGTATCATAAATTGGTTTTAGAGTATCATGAATTGGTTTTAGAGTATCATGAATTGGTTTAGAGTATCATGAATTGGTTTAGAGTATCATGAATTGGTTTAGAGTATCATGAATTGGTTTTAGAGTATCATGAAATTGGTTTAGAGTATCATAAATTGGTTTAGAGTATCATGAATTGGTTTAGAGTATCATGAATTGGTTTAGAGTATCATAAATTGGTTTTTAGAGTATCATGAATTGGTTTTTAGAGTATCATGAATTTGTTTAGAGTATCATAAATTGGTTTAGAGTATCATGAATTGGTTTAGAGTATCATGAATTTGTTTAGAGTATCATAAATTGGTTTAGAGTATCATAAATTGGTTTTTAGAGTATCATGAATTTGTTTAGAGTATCATAAATTGGTTTTAGAGTATCATAAATTGGTTTAGAGTATCATAAATTTGTTTAGAGTATCATGAATTGGTTTAGAGTATCATAAATTTGTTTAGAGTATCATGAATTGGTTTAGAGTATCATAAATTTGTTTAGAGTATCATGAATTGGTTTAGAGTATCATGAATTGGTTTAGAGTATCATGAATTGGTTTTTAGAGTATCATGAATTGGTTTAGAGTATCATAAATTGTTTAGAGTATCATGAATTGGTTTAGAGTATCATAAATTTGTTTAGAGTATCATGAATTGGTTTAGAGTATCATGAATTGGTTTTAGAGTATCATGAATTGGTTTAGAGTATCATGAATTGGTTTAGAGTATCATGAATTGGTTTAGAGTATCATGAATTGGTTTTAGAGTATCATGAATTGGTTTAGAGTATCATAAATTGGTTTAGAGTATCATGAATTGGTTTAGAGTATCATGAATTGGTTTAGAGTATCATAAATTGGTTTTAGAGTATCATGAATTGGTTTTAGAGTATCATGAATTGGTTTAGAGTATCATAAATTGGTTTAGAGTATCATGAATTGGTTTAGAGTATCATGAATTGGTTTAGAGTATCATAAATTGGTTTAGAGTATCATAAATTGGTTTTAGAGTATCATGAATTGGTTTAGAGTATCATAAATTGGTTTAGAGTATCATAAATTGGTTTAGAGTATCATAAATTGGTTTAGAGTATCATAAATTGTTTAGAGTATCATAAATTGGTTTAGAGTATCATAAATTGGTTTAGAGTATCATAAATTGGTTTAGAGTATCATAAATTGGTTTAGAGTATCATAAATTGGTTTAGAGTATCATAAATTGGTTTAGAGTATCATAAATTGGTTTAGAGTATCATAAATTGGTTTAGAGTATCATAAATTGGTTTAGAGTATCATAAATTGGTTTAGAGTATCATAAATTGGTTTAGAGTATCATAAATTGGTTTAGAGTATCATAAATTGGTTTAGAGTATCATAAATTGGTTTAGAGTATCATAAATTGGTTTAGAGTATCATAAATTGGTTTAGAGTATCATAAATTGGTTTAGAGTATCATAAATTGGTTTAGAGTATCATGAATTGGTTTAGAGTATCATGAATTGGTTTAGAGTATCATGAATTGGTTTAGAGTATCATGAATTGGTTTAGAGTATCATGAATTGGTTTAGAGTATCATGAATTGGTTTAGAGTATCATAAATTGGTTTAGAGTATCATGAATTGGTTTAGAGTATCATGAATTGGTTTAGAGTATCATAAATTGGTTTAGAGTATCATAAATTGGTTTAGAGTATCATGAATTGATTTAGAGTATCATGAATTGGTTTAGAGTATCATAAATTGGTTTTAGAGTATCATGAATTGGTTTTTAGAGTATCATGAATTTGTTTAGAGTATCATAAATTGGTTTAGAGTATCATGAATTGGTTTAGAGTATCATGAATTTGTTTAGAGTATCATAAATTGGTTTAGAGTATCATAAATTGGTTTTAGAGTATCATGAATTTGTTTAGAGTATCATAAATTGGTTTTAGAGTATCATAAATTGGTTTAGAGTATCATAAATTTGTTTAGAGTATCATGAATTTGTTTAGAGTATCATAAATTGGTTTAGAGTATCATGAATTGGTTTAGAGTATCATAAATTGGTTTAGAGTATCATGAATTGGTTTAGAGTATCATGAATTGGTTTTAGAGTATCATGAATTGGTTTTAGAGTATCATGAATTGGTTTAGAGTATCATAAATTTGGTTTAGAGTATCATGAATTGGTTTAGAGTATCATAAATTGGTTTAGAGTATCATGAATTGGTTTAGAGTATCATGAATTGGTTTTAGAGTATCATGAATTGGTTTAGAGTATCATGAATTGGTTTAGAGTATCATGAATTGGTTTAGAGTATCATGAATTGGTTTTAGAGTATCATGAATTTGGTTTAGAGTATCATAAATTGGTTTAGAGTATCATGAATTGGTTTAGAGTATCATGAATTGGTTTAGAGTATCATAAATTGGTTTAGAGTATCATGAATTGGTTTTAGAGTATCATAAATTGGTTTAGAGTATCATAAATTGGTTTAGAGTATCATGAATTGGTTTAGAGTATCATAAATTGGTTTAGAGTATCATAAATTGGTTTAGAGTATCATAAATTGGTTTTAGAGTATCATGAATTGGTTTAGAGTATCATAAATTGGTTTTAGAGTATCATAAATTGGTTTAGAGTATCATAAATTGGTTTAGAGTATCATAAATTGGTTTAGAGTATCATAAATTGGTTTAGAGTATCATAAATTGGTTTAGAGTATCATAAATTGGTTTAGAGTATCATAAATTGGTTTAGAGTATCATAAATTGGTTTAGAGTATCATAAATTGGTTTAGAGTATCATAAATTGGTTTAGAGTATCATAAATTGGTTTAGAGTATCATAAATTGGTTTAGAGTATCATAAATTGGTTTAGAGTATCATAAATTGGTTTAGAGTATCATAAATTGGTTTAGAGTATCATAAATTGGTTTAGAGTATCATAAATTGGTTTAGAGTATCATAAATTGGTTTAGAGTATCATAAATTGGTTTAGAGTATCATAAATTGGTTTAGAGTATCATAAATTGGTTTAGAGTATCATAAATTGGTTTAGAGTATCATAAATTGGTTTAGAGTATCATAAATTGGTTTAGAGTATCATAAATTGGTTTAGAGTATCATAAATTGGTTTAGAGTATCATAAATTGGTTTAGAGTATCATAAATTGGTTTAGAGTATCATAAATTGGTTTAGAGTATCATAAATTGGTTTAGAGTATCATAAATTGGTTTAGAGTATCATAAATTGGTTTAGAGTATCATAAATTGGTTTAGAGTATCATAAATTGGTTTAGAGTATCATAAATTGGTTTAGAGTATCATAAATTGGTTTAGAGTATCATAAATTGGTTTAGAGTATCATAAATTGGTTTAGAGTATCATAAATTGGTTTAGAGTATCATAAATTGGTTTAGAGTATCATAAATTGGTTTAGAGTATCATAAATTGGTTTAGAGTATCATAAATTGGTTTAGAGTATCATAAATTGGTTTAGAGTATCATAAATTGGTTTAGAGTATCATAAATTGGTTTAGAGTATCATAAATTGGTTTAGAGTATCATAAATTGGTTTAGAGTATCATAAATTGGTTTAGAGTATCATAAATTGGTTTAGAGTATCATAAATTGGTTTAGAGTATCATAAATTGGTTTAGAGTATCATAAATTGGTTTAGAGTGTCATAAATTGGTTTAGAGTATCATAAATTGGTTTAGGTTGCTCACTTTATGACCAGATATTTTCCTCA
>CALYLW010002306.1:4040-60212 GCA_944989445.1 Ampullaceana balthica | reverse complement strand
GTAACATTGAAATATGTATCTATCAACTTGTAACATTGAAACATGTATCTATCAACTTGTATCATTTAAAAATGTATCTATCAACTTGTAACATTTAAATATGTATCTATCAACTTATAAATTGAAACATGTATCTATCAACTTGTAACATTAAAACATGTATATATCAACTTTTAACATTGAAACATGTATCTATTGACTTGTAACATTGAAACATGTATATATCAACTTGTAACATTGAAACATGTATCTATCAACTTGTAGCATTTAAAAATGTATCTATCAACTTGTAACATTTAAATATGTATCTATTAACTTATAAATTGAAACATGTATCTATCAACTTGTAACATTGAAACATGTATATATCAACTTTTAACATTGAAACATGTATCTATCAACTTGTAACATTGAAACATGTATCTATTGACTTGTAACATTGAAACATGTATATATCAACTTGTAACATTGAAACATGTATACTCAACTTAAAACATTGAAACATGTATCTATCCACTTGTAACATTTAAAAAAGTCTCTTTATCATCTTGTAACATTATGAAAAACAAAAAAAATTAGAACTATTTAGTTTAATATTCTCAATTAAAAATAAAATATTAAAAATTTTTATTTTAAAAAGCACATGCCTTTATTTACATATAGAAAGTGCACTAAAAAGAAAAAAATACAAAATTTCAATCCGTGAACCTATCGACTGCACATAAATGCGTGGGGCGCCCATCACAACTCATTTCTTATTGCAACTACTCTTTTGCATTTAGATATTTTTTTCTAATTAATATGATAGTAGCATGTATATGATAAAAATTGTGAAACTTTAAATGTTTATTAATATTCATAGAAATTTGTATTTATGTTTCGCAGCGAGTTGTGATGAGGGCCCCACGCTTTTAATTTTGCATGGTAGCCTAATTTGACCCGGGACAGGTCATAGGCTATGTATCAACCCCAATTATATCAGGAATGGAAACAATATAGCAGTTATTTGGGTTAGTTCTCTACAAATCATTTATCATTAAGCCAAATCATAACAACAAATATTTAATTTTATATAGATGAATTGTATGTAGGAAAAGTATGACTTTCTTCAGGGTTTAATAATTTTATAGTCGTCTAGATGTTATAGAAGTTAAACAAGACACTGTAATTTCTCTAACACAATTTAAGTTATTTATAGTTTCAAAATGCAACTAATTTAAGTTTTATTATTTTTTAAAATTAATTTTTTTATGACTTTATCTTTAAAATGGTAACAATCTATGTCGTTAGGACACATACAGATTTAAATGTAGTGCTATTGCAGCAACATAAGCTGATGAAAAAAAAAGACTATTGCAACAAAAGTAACAAAGGGACATCATCATCTTTATTCAGCCATAAATTGTATCCCCTATAGTAAAACATGTACATTATACAATTAATTTTTCAGTTATTAAGATTTACAAAATTACAAAATTACATATCGACTTTTAAAATCTAATGAAACAATCAATAGAAAGAGCTTTTACGGGAGATTACTTTTAGTGTAGCTGTTTCAGAACACACAACACAGCCCAAATGTTGATCTATAAGTAATCAGGTCACATGTTTAAATAACCAGCACGTCATGAGAGTTACTGTTCATTGATACTCATAAATCATGGTATAGCCCCAGCCCTAACTCCCTTTAGTACATAAAGCGCATCTTACTCTAGCGTAGTGCATTTCTCACTTGTATAAGTAATATATTTATTTTCTATAGTAATAGTAGGCCTAATAATAATAGTAGCCTTAACTTAGATATTAATGGCAATATTGCTTTTCCTGATTGTCATTTGTTTGTGTGTTGGGCGTATTTTTTTATTCATTGTTATTGCTACATCAATAGCTTCTTCCTTCTGACGAGTTTTTATACATCAAAATGTTGGATTGATTTTGTTTTGGCTGTTTTGGCGGAGACTCTCCATGCCTCTACATTGTCAGCAATAATTATATTTGTTACTTAGTCTGACTGCAATGTCATCCAAATATGTTACTTTGTCTGACTGTAATGTCAGCCATATATGTTACTTTGTCTGACTGTAATGTCAGCCCAATATGTTACTTTGTCTGACTGTAATGTCAGCCATATATGTTACTTTGTCTGACTGTAATGTCAGCCATATATGTTACTTTGTCTGACTGTAATGTCAGCCATATATGTTACTTTGTCTGACTGTAATGTCAGCCCAATATGTTACTTTGTCTGACTGTAATGTCAGCCATATATGTTACTTTGTCTGACTGTAATGTCAGCCCAATATGTTACTTTGTCTGACTGTAATGTCACCCATATATGTTACTTTGTCTGACTGTAATGTCAGCCATATATGTTACTTTGTCTGACTGTAATGTCAGCCATATATGTTACTTTGTCTGACTGTAATGTCAGCCAAATATGTTACTTTGTCTGACTGTAATGTCAGCCAAATATGTTACTTTGTCTGACTATAATGTCAGCCATATATAGTTACTTTGTCTGACTGTAATGTCAGCCATATTAATTACTTTGTCTGACTGTAATGTCACCCATATATGTTACTTTGTCTGACTACAATTTCAGCAAAACGTCAAAGCTTTGTGACGTCATATTGGAGGGGGGGCTTCTAAGTTTTTGTGAAGAGGTGTGGCGAGGGGGGGGGTAGCGAAATCTGCCAAAATTGTTTGTTGTCATTTATGGACGGCCCCTAAACACTATTATATGCATACCAGGTAATCAAGCTATAACGAAATTATTTTATATTAATACCTTAGTAGCCTATTGGTATAATTTGAATTAGTTAGTATGAAATATGATTGATTTATCTTTAATTTCATGTATGTGCACGGAATCTTTTAATTTTAAATTATAATATCGATACTTTTAAGTGTTGTATGCCTAATCTTAATATACTAACTGTAATGTACACTTTGATTTTCTTATATCTAATTTGTGCTATAATATATGCCGTATTTTATAAAGTAAAAATATATGGGGAATAGATTAATATAATTTTAAAAAATGACATTTTTAAAGACAAACTTATATGCTTTTCTTAAATTATTTTTAGAGAGTTATTTTTTGTTGGTAAAATGGAGGCAAAACTTTATTGATATTTGACAATCAATAAAGAACGTATTCCATCATTAGAAATAACTAACGTAATTTTATTATGAGCGACACAGTTATAGAAACAATATATGTTCTAAGCCTTCAGCATTGTTACCTAATGATATCATTTAAAATATGTAATAGCCTACATGTGGAATGATGTCAATAGCCGTTATTAGAATGCTATTAAAGTTTGTTTTTTTTTAAAATTCCTTCTATAACTACATTCTACCCCCCCAGGGAACTAATACCTTGAGACCTTGGTTAGGTCCATGACCCTAGTGAATGGTTAGGTCCGTGACCCTAGTGAAGGGGTTGGGTCCGTGACCCTAGTGAATGTTGGTTAGGTCCGTGACCCTAGTGAATGGTGGTTGGGTCCGTGACCCTATTGAATGGTGGTTAGGTCCGTGACCCTAGTGAATGGTGGTTAGGTCCGTGACGCTAGTGAATGGTGGTTAGGTCCGTGACCCTAGTCGTGGTCCGAGCCGCATAGAGGCCAACCCTTATTGGTAACCTAAGCGATCTATAAATATATTAATTAGTTGTAGTGTTTCAGTTACAAGCCAAAACTACTTGTTGCAATGCATGTTATCTTGTATATCATTCAATACGTAATTTTAAACTATGAATTACACGAGTTCCATTTGACAGGAGAAATTAAAATGGTATCCACTTGCAGAGAAGTGAAACTCGATACGAGGTAGAAGGCAGCTGTGTTTAAATTTACACCAAAATTATGCAACAATAAATTTCCAAAAGACATACATTTCGTCAGGTGAATTAAGTAGTTATAAACAGAATAGAAATATTGCTAGTAAGGCAAAATATTCAACTTTATTATTTTTTTTTAATGAAATCACTTTTGTATCAATGCATTAAAAAAAAAGGTATTATTTTGTTTTAATCGTAAGACACTTTTTTTAGGATTCTCATTCCAGCAGTATGGACTGAGTTCGAATTTTAACAATATTTTGTTACTACTTCATTTTCGTTCATTTATATATGTATATATATATATATATATATATATATATATAAATAAATATATATATATATATATATATATATATATGTGTGTGTGTGTGTGTTTGAAAAATCTACAAGTCTGTTTGTTTTTTATTTGATACTAAGTACAGTGGTGGGTGCTGATGTGATCCGGGGAATTTTTGTATTGCGTGAATCTATAAGGGCCTTTCAGACTACAACTACAAGAACATGTGACTAAAATTCATGTTGATAAGAAAACTAAGGATGTATTCTCATTAGGAACAATAAAAGACAAAAAAAATTCCAACATTACTTTGACAAAAATCTTTTCAACCGCAACCACACAAAATGGCGATGGCTTGCTGGCTTCTTAGAATATTTCGTTAATGATTTCCAAGTCGGGAAAACCTCATACTATTGATTGGAATATAAATATACCAGCTATAATTGAGGTAATACGTGCTGTGCCACACACCGCTGCATCTGATAGTATCATGAACATTTCGTTGAGCAAATAAGAATTTATAAAATGACTAAAAATGTTGAAGAATTATTGTGGACAATTTAAATTTATCTCAGTTTTCTATACAACGGAATGTGTCAACTTTACCAGGAAATAAAGCTTTACATTTAACATACGTGCGGCTGACAAAGAAAGAAACAAAATTGTAAAGAACTTTCATTTGATAAAGATTTGCAAACTAATACTTAAAAAGAATGAAAATTTAATGCATTCAATTAGTTAGCTTTTTTGTAAAGAAAAGAAATATATCCATAATTAATATCTTATCAGTATCCACAGATGGTAAGTCAGCGTGGTAGTGCGCTACAATTTTATTTTTAAAAACATTTGTGAAATGCATTCACATTACACTGTTTCATCCATCGTCAACATTCCGTTGGCAAAAATTTAAGTCCATGCCTACATTGCAATAATTCTAAAAAGCTATCAACACAATCAGAAGCAATTATTTAATGACAGATAATGAGTGCGATAGAGACAGAAAAGATGCTTAACGATCAAGTTTATTTCAATCAAAAATGTGACATCGCTTAATTGACCAACTTGTTTAAAATAATAACTAAAGTAATTTTCAGCTACAAGAAGATAAGATGAATTTAGTAATAAAACAAACCCGTAAAAACGAAGTTTTTGACTATAAATCCCTTATATATGAGACATAACTAACAGTATTGATTATTTTCAAACATTTACAGACTGAATCTGTCTTAACTCAACTTTGCATCATAACCCTAGTGGGGTGGGGGGAGGGGTGGGTGGGGGGAGGGGAAAAGTCTGGTCACCGATTCGCTTGACCGAGCTCAGAGTGACACGTAAAATGTAAACAAAAGCGCCCCGTCGCTTCGTTGGGTCGCCTCAATGCGTCAGCTCAAAATTTCACGTGGGGAAAAAACAATAACAAACCGTGAATTTAAATTACATACCTCATATAAGGATAAACTAAAAATGCATTAATTTAATTACGGTACGTTCGATCGATCTGAAATTTTGATACGATGCATTGTTTGGTTAGACGGGTCCGTGTGTCAAATTTCAGTTCGATCGGATCATGGAAAGTGGGTCATTTTTGACTTCTGTTTTTCCGCCCGCCCAAGACAGAGAGAGAGAGAGAGAGAGACGCCGGTGAAGTTAATATAAGGGATTTAAAAACAAAATATGCTTTCTGTGACCGAAAATTCTTCGGTAAAAACAACATTTTTGACAAGGGGAATTCAGGCAGTTAATTAATCTTTCAGAAGCAGAAAAAAGAATAAGATGAAGATGTTTTATGGTGAGCACGTTGATGCCCCCTGTTTAGATTTTAAACAACGATTTCGTGATATTTGAAAATGAACATACCTAATTTTAATTTGGATCCTTTTACAATTGCAAATGCAGAAAAATCTCTACAGTTACAAGAATAACTGATGATATTTACTACAAATGATGAATTGATTTTAAATTCAAATGCGGCTACCAACATTTCTGGCTGCAAAAAAAAATCTGAGGCTTATCCTGAAAAATGGGCTGTAATTGAAATGTTCCAAATTGATCATAAATTAATGGAACGTGGATTGAGTACAGAAACCAATTTATTAACACACACACACACAATAAACACACACAAACATACACAAACACACATATACACTGATTGTAATTTGTCAATCGCGGTGATTTAAGATTATTACTGACAAAAATTGAGTGATGATTACTAGATTGGTAGATCTACCACCACAATAGGATCATCCATCTCATCAACATCATTTCGAATATTTTAACTTAAAAAGTTTTTTAAATAACTTTTCAACTCTGAAATTAATGAATATTTACATAGTTTCAAGCTTCAATGTTTCCAATTTACACTTTAAAATATTTTAAACAATACAATCATTAATACATATATTTTTATGTTTATTTACTATAAAATTTTAATAAAAACAATAACTTTCAGAAGCATTGGGAAATCGTTTTTTATGGAAAGGGTCAAGTTGCCAAATAATTTTGGGGTCCACTGGTTTTAAGTAAAATTGATAAAGCTTTCATATTAAAAAAAAACAACCCGTTAAAAAAAAATGTTCCCTATAAATCCCTTATATATGCAACCTGACAAAAATTATTGTTTAATAAAAGTTACGATAGCTTCGATAGTAGTAGGGAATGTTGTAACTTTATTCTATTTTTTTAAAGAATAATATAAATACTATGAAATAGGATATTGAGTACTTTTTCAAAGATGTCAAATATAAACAACACAATTTATTTACATTTATGCATCGATAAAACTCTAAAGTTCAACATAAAATTTAAGTCATTGCTAACAGTGATTTGTGTTGCAGTGCTGATAAAATATCTACGTTTTATACATAAATATAAAGACTTGTACTTTTTGCTCTATAGTTACAAAAATAATGCATATCTCATCTGTAAAAGTCTTTTGCATTAATTGTACAGACATACAAGTTTTATAGTAGCATGTTTGTTTTGGCTTAACAAAATTGGTTTTGGCTTCACATAAATCTGTTTAGAATTATTCGTATCTGTTTGAACCAGAAATTACTTTGTTAATAATAATTAACCATATATGGTCATGACAGTAGAGTAGTGTGAAAGCAAATCGTATCTTTTTTACGACTAAAAAACAAGGAATGTTTTAACATTGTAAGGAGAGTAAACTTTAGACATTAGACTTTCGTTCCCTTGCGAAAGTGTTTTGACGACACGTGCGTAGCTTTTTAGCGACATTTCAAGCTGACGTACAACCATTGGTAATTTCCTATTTCAGCGCAATTTATTTTTTGAGTAGTTTAAAACCAAAAAATCAACTAAACTTACTATGAGATATATTTTAACGTTAATATTATATTTTTGTTCAAATTAAACAACTGTTTTATAATTTATACGAAATAAAAAATTGTATATTTCATGCATCTTCTGTGATTTACGGCGCCATTGTTGCATGCCAATGGAGAAATCTTCTTTCTTAAAAGTTATTATTTTGTGTGTTGCCCAATTGGATAATTTGGCTCAACCAGCTGAGCTGCGAAGGCGGCACTCGCCGGGGTAAATAATTTAAATTAAAAAATATTTATCATAAAATTTTGTTAAAAAAAAATAATCATATAAAAATGATATTTATTTAAATGTTTAAAAAACTGTGGGGGTGTATTTTTGTGATATGTGTTACATTGACATATCCTGGAACAACGTAATATGTCAATGCTAAGTTTCTGCGAAGACGGCACTCCACTTAAAACTACAAAGCAATAATATTTGTACAAAATAATAATGAAGCAATAATTTGTTAAAAAGTAAATATTTTTTTTAACTAAAAATTTTTGGTACTTGGTTAATAATATTTGACGATAATGCATGGCATGATATTTTTTACACAAATTTTTTTATTCATCCGAATATTAGTATTAGATAACATAAGTTGCCGTCCACAAATGACGTCAGACACCTAGGGTGAGGGAAGAGGAGGCACATATTTGTTTAGATGTGTTACGAGGGGGGAGGAGTGGTTTTTAAGAACTTTGACATCACATCTAAATGCTCAACACTTAAACTAAATGTTTCAGCTTTCCTGTGCCTCTTTTTTGATACATGTTTTCACGTACGATTTTAGAGTGAATCCATACACTAAAATGACGAGAAATTGTTTTGAAACGTGCTCATTCACTAAATGCATACTGAAATGCCCACAATTTTTTTAAAAATTTGAAACAGACTCATTTTCAAATAGGAAATACGGCTTTTATGCGGAGAGGCTAACTTCTACTGACGTAACTAGTGTAGGAAAGGGAGATTGTCCAAAACCGCGTGACGTCATGTGTCTCATTTTTTAATACACGTTATCACGTAGCCAGTTCGGATATTCTGTTCACAACATCGACTAGGAATCTTGGCTACATTATTTCTGACAACATGTCTATTAACAACTTCATCAATCACATCTGTCGCTCTGCCTACACTGCCATTCGTCAGATCAGCTCAATCCGTCATTACTTAACAGTTAGTGCCACAAAAACACTAGTCTGTGCTCTTGTACTGGCTCGTATGGATTACTGCAATTCTCTTTTGTCTGGTGTGCCAAAACAATGCATTGAAAGAATACAGAAAGTTCAAAATTCAGCTGCCAGACTGGTGCTCAAGGCAAAAAAACATGACCATGTTACTCCACTTCTTCGCTCACTTCATTGGCTGCCTATACAAGCCCGTATTGATTACAAACTGGCCGTTCTCTGTCACAATTTCTTTTCGGACTCATGCCCATCGTATCTTACTGAACTTTTGTCGGTCTACTCACCCACTCGCAAGCTAAGATCTTCTGCAGACACACGCGTTCTCTCTGTTCCTACGACACGCACCAAAACGTTTGGTGAAAGGTCATTCTCTTTTTGTGCAGCCAAACAATGGAATTCTCTACCATTACACATACGTAGTATTCAAACAACCAAGTCTTTCAAGACTGCACTTAAGACACATCTTTTCACAACTTATTTTTAAAATTGATGAAACAGCATTTCTTGTAAATGATTAACGTAGCTTATGTATAATGTATTGTAATTTTTTGTGTTTGTTGTGATATGAAAGTTAATTTAATACTTATAAGTATGTTATTTCTTTCATGTAAAGCGCTGTGAGCCCAGTTCCTTACTGGGATACAGCGCTATATAAATAATCAATTTATTATTATTATTATTATTATTATCTCCTTCGAGTGGTTCCCAAACTTTTTAGGTATACCACCCCGTTCCATAAAAAATATAAAACAGCGCCCCTGGAATTTTTTACATCAGTTTTTTTCTAAATCTTCTCTTCTTTATTTTATGCTCTCAGTACCTCCTTACAGTTTTTCAAAGCGTTTTCAAGTTAAACGGATAAAACAGCATATATTTCAAATCAAAAGTTTTCTTTGATAAATTGTTCGTGAACTGCAATGTGAACACCGAAGAACTGCATGCCACAGTTGGTATAAACATTTCAGCCCAATTTTAAAGGGTACCCGGGCGCAAACGCTTAAGAAAAAAATACCCGTCAAAAGGAAATAAAATACGGTCCCGACAAAGTACAACTTATGTTGATACACATGTATATCTTTTTTTCTCTGAACATGAAACAAAAGTTGCTAACACAATTATGTTTTAATAAATCAAATAAGGAAAACATGAGTGCGCCGCCGAGAATAAGGATTGACTGCATAGAAATGAAAGAGACGGTATTTTTTTATATTTATAACATCCCTGCTTTAATTATATGACAGGACACTAGCTTTGCTTTGAAATACACCGACAACATTGAGTTATCGATTGAGAGGAGCCAGTTATGTTTATCTAAACCCCCTTCACTCCCCTATCCACTCCTATAACCCGCATCCTATCTATTTGTTTGTTTCTTGTGTTCGTGAACTCGTGTATGCCTAGCAGAGAAACGATTTTAATAAATTAAATAGTTACTAACAGTGTAAGATGGGTAATACGTCGGCCGTGTGGAATCACGCCAAGCGAGTTGAGAGAGACACGGCAAAATGCAATCTTTCTGATGACATTTTGTTGGCGAAGGGCGAGAACACCAGTGTCATCGAGTGCCATCTGGATGATGATAAACCAACTGCCGCCCCACCCAGTATCGTCAAATTTTTGGTGCATTCAAGTTCATAATACACTATTCCCTCACTTTTTGCGGGGATTTATGTTCTCTACCTTTTCCGCGAATGACGAATAACCGCGAATATTGGATGCAGTTTTAAAACGCCCTTGAATGAGATTATATACGGTACTAAATGCTTTTGATACGCATTCAAGGACAGCAGTGATGGAATCTGGTTACACGCCAGAGCTAATGGGGGACTTTTCAACACTGCCCGCCTCCGAGCCAAAATCAAAACGATGTCCTAATTCGTTAGCTACTCTTTGCGGATGATGCGACACTGATAACACACACACAGAAACTGGTTTGCAAAAACTCGTGTCAAGCTTCTCCGACGCCTGAAAAGAATGTGGTCTGCAAATCAGCTTGAAAAAGACAAAAATCATGGCCCAAGACACACGTTCTCCTCCTACCATCAATTTCGACAATGAAAAATTGGAGCTTTGGACATCTTCACCTACTTGGGGTCCAATACACTGTCCATCGAGGACGAAATAAACAGTAGAATTGGCAAGGCAGCTGCCACAATGGCTAAACTAAATAAACGGTTCTGGAAAAACACCAAGAAAATGGAGAAAACCAAACTGTGTGTCTATCGAGCCTGCGTCATAAGTACGCTGTTAACTGCTATACGGAAGCGAGACATGGATAACCTATACATCCCTTGAGCGCAAGCTTAAAAGCTTCCACTTGAGGTGCCTGCGTCGCATCCTTTGCATTAAATGGCAAGACAAAGTGCCAAATAGTGAGGTCCTGATGCGTGCCAATACCAAAAGCATGTTCTCAATCCTTAGTGAAAGTCGCCTGAGATGGTTGGACATTTAAAAAAATGATCCCAGGTCGCATCCCCAAGGACACCCTATATATAGAACTGGCATCGGGAAAGATGAAGACATGTCGCCAACGTCTGCGATTTCAAGATGTCTGTCAAAGGGACACGAAAGCAGCCAGAATACGCACAAGTGACTGGGAGTGTAAGGCAGCAGACTGAACTACGTGGCGCACAGTTGTAAAAGAAGGCATCATAGTAGCCGAGGAGCGAAGGATGGAGGAGGCTACAGACAAAAGAGCTAGGAGAAAGGCCAAAGTATTGGGAAGCACAGAACTCGTGTGCGAAAGCTGCGGTAAAGACTGTCACTCAAGGATAGGACTGCACAGCCAAACGAGGAAATGCAACCCAACACAACGGCGATGATCATCGTCTAGCGAGACGGAAGGATGCCGATTAGTATTAGTAAATGCTTTCCAAACAATACCAGATGCTTCGAAAATGAACCATATAAACATTAAAATTTCTAAATTTTCTTGGGGGCTCACTGACCCCCCAGAATCTGTCGGTCCGGCAAGGGGCGCAGACTTTGTGTTGTGCCCCCGGGCGTAGATGACCCTAGCTACGCCACTGCAACCAAAGAACCATGAGCTGGTGAGGAATGGATCAGCGACCCTTGTGTCAACTAACGAATCTAGCATTCATGTGCAAGAAGTTCAACCACTTGATGACGACAGCCTTAAAATAATGTTCGAGACAACTCTGCCAGTCATCTGGCTTAAAGCCATGGCGAAGTTTCGTATGTTTGCAAATTAACACGTTGTAGTGGGTTAAAAGGTGACCCCTCAAAACGGCCCCAGACAAATTGTTTACATTTTAACACATTTTTTTTCTTTATTGCATTTTAAGCAATGGTCAACTTTTTCCTCCTTAAACTTAAACAACTGGTACAAATGTATATTATTTCTTGTCAATTTCTTCTTCTTCTTCTTCGTTCTCAATTTGAGTTTTGCGTGCCGACGAGTTTTTGCGCCAATTGGCCCGTGGTCTCCGACTTCAGCCTGCTGTTTTTTCAGGATATGCTTCCATAGCCTTTGGTCAGCCAAGACCATCTGCAAGGCAGCAGTTGATTTTGGCAAGTGATTCAGCGTTCACATGCCACGGCTATAAGGGTTCCACGCATTACCCAGCCGCCTTTTATTTCCCTAACTATGTGTTAGGTACCCAATCGAAGCTGGGTGGACTCGGGGACGCTGTGGCGAGAAAGATGTGTATCTAGGTTTGGCAAGTTGTCTAGGGGTGTAATGTTTAAATTAACACCTTCCCCCTCACAACGCATAAACTTTAGTGATCTCTTGCACTCGATAATCAACAGAGCAAAGGGGTAAAAAATGTAACAATAAATTTATTTATACAATTTATACAATAGTGGAAACTGGTTCCAAATGATAATAGTGATACAACAAATTAACTGTCCCTTCTTTGGCCTAGCCTTATCATCATTAGGGCTAAGCCTTGTAACCTTATGCTTATAGTGCAGGTACTTAATTGCAATGGGGTGGTCGCGCCCCGCTCCGTGTGGCGGTTGGTTCTGCACGATCCCCTGGTCAGTGTGTGCGATGAAGCGTTCAGCTGGGTAGCGCTGCCCTACACAAGGCTCCGTCCATGCTGGAGTGTGTAGTTGGTTCTGCAAGGTCCCTCTAGCTGAATCGTTCGATTCCTTGAGCTCGGTAGACTCTCTCACCGATGGTTCCAGGTGACATCGGTGATCACGGAAGTGTGAATGACCGGCTTCTGTACGTGTAGTGCGTGCACACGTATAGGCTTCGACATACGCAGTCGGCGTCAGTTTACGTTAGACGTAACTGCTGAGTTGTCCTCCTCAGGGTCCTGTCGATAGGTGCAGGGATGAGGTAGGGTGTCAGTCGAAGTCGCTTGGTCCTGAGTATTAACGACACTTCTGTCCCGGTACTGGCGGGTGCCCAGAAGCCAGAATGGATTAGCAAGAATAATGTCGGCCCATCCAAGGATGGATGCAGATGTAGTTATACAAAATATGGTCACACTGGTACTACAATCTGCGGACGTCTTGGGCGGAAAAGAGAGTGATTTTTGGGTTGCGCTGGGCTTTACACCCGATGGGTAACATATTCACCCCTTTTCTGATTGGCTTGTAATTGTCGTAGCGCGGTCATGCAACCGTGACCTGTCATATGATCCCGGTGCATACCTTATCAGGTCTGATCGTCGCATTGTTGACGGTTTCGGGTCAGACAATAGTGAGTTCCCCTTTGTTCTACCCAGTTCCCGTGCGCAGATGACTTTATCTCCATAAATTTCGTCACAGACGCCCTTGGCCCCTTGACTTTCCATGGATTCGAACCCGTGTCCATCGGTACGCCAGTCGGGCGCGCTGCCACTCAACCACCGTATCCCCATTTCTTGTCAACAAACAACCGTCACTTTGTACCATATCGAGTAGAGTAAAGGCTATTAAATTCATTCTTTTGATGTAATTATTATTGTTTCTTGTGAGCTAAACCTGACACTGAATCGGTTAGTAAAACTACGAATATAATATTTGATTGTAATTTTTATTATCAATCCATCTATTAGTCCAGGGCCGTTATGTCGAAGCCGTTTTGTCCGGGCTGTTTTGTCGGTGAGCCGGGTTAAAATGTTAAATCACTTCCTTATATTCATATTCTTTATTTTTTTTTAAATTATTTTTTTTTGCTTAAATGTATTTTAATATATTTTTTTTATATTTTAGAAGTTTTTTTTAAATATTTAGTCATAATGTATTTATAATTTAAACATGCCGATTTTCAAAAAGGGGTCCGTGGCGATAAAAAGGTTGGGGACCACTGCATTGGTTCATGGCAAATATTTTGCTCGTGAGCGTCAGCGATGAACGTTTTCACATCCCTCTCTCTCCCCAACCCCATACTAGTCTTCAAAGCAACCATCGTTTATTTAAAAAAAAATGGGAAGAAAGCGGGGAGAAAATAAAATTCCAACGACTATAAGGGGGCCGTCCCTAAAGACGTCACGCAATTTAGGCTGATTTCCCACCATCCCCTCCTCGTCACACATCGTCACAAAAAGTTACCCCCCCCCCTCAAATGTGACGTTATAAAGCTTTGCCCCCCCCCCTAAAAGTCGAATTTCATGAGCATGTTTGAACTCACGTTATTGCCATTTAAGTAAGGCTGCACTCTTATGTCTTAATACGCAAAAGGCCACCTCGTCGGACTTTGATTACAGTGTCGGAACCGATACTCCTGTCCCCGCGAACGTCTGAGGCAAAACGCGTAAGGCCATATAAAATGTCATCCGATGAATTGTAAACAATGAAATGTTCAAGTGCAACTTTTATTTAAAGTTGAGCGTTAATATGTGACGTCACCACGGCCGGTCTTAGTCCACTGCAAACCTATGCGGCCGCAATGGGCCCCACACTTATTAATTCCTTATACCTACCCAGACTGGGCACCGCGCAATCCGCATACTAAGCCGCCAAGAGCCCCGCAATTGCTAAGGCCGGCCCTGGACGTCACTGTTCTTAAACACCTCCCCCGTCGTCACAAATGTGTGAACCCCCTCCACCTAGGTACTTGATGTCATTTATGTTCGGCCCCTAAGTTTCATTATTGAACAACCATTAAAATTGTCAAACATTTAGAAGAAATACATTACAAATGATATACGTTTGTCATCATCAAACATTTTTTAAAAACTTACCCTGAATAGGCTTAAACACCCCCCACTCCTTTTCTTCACAAATGTGTGAACCCCGCCCCCCTAGGTACTTGACGTCATCTATGTACGGACCCCCCCCCCTTTACGTGTCATTATTTTACAACCATTAACATTGTCAATAAACATTTACGAGAAATACATTACAAAAGATATCTGTCTATTTTTATCCAATATTTTTTAAAACTTACCTTGAACAGGCTTATTTCCCAAGTACTAATTTTATTTAATTAATGAGGGGGGGGGGCTCGGGAATACTTAATCGTAAATGACTTTACCTTCAGGTGACGCCTCTGAATCTCATTAGTATTTAGCTTACTACTAACATGAAAATTTAGTTTGGTCTGAGGCCGTGAAAGCAATGAAACTATCTGGCCAAATGTGGTTAAAAATATCAACAAAAAACGATTTTCGTAGAAGTCTGACTTTAAAACCAGTTTTTATAGTTAAAACCCCCTTTAAAGTAATTTAAACTCATCAAAACACATGGAAAACTAATATTTAACCATTAAATACTTATTTTATTACTTAACCCTCTATTACGCACTTTTAGGTTTTCATGGGAAAAAAATATTTGATTGGATATTATATGTCTATTGGACATATATAAACATAATATGGAAGAAAAATATACTATTTTTATAAAATTGTGATTTTATTGGTATGTGACCATATGGTAACAGTGCGTCTAAAAGGTAAAAAAAAAGTAAAACAGAATATATAGGAACATGACAACTATAATAATTTTAAAAGATGATGATTTAATTGTGAACACCAATAAGTGTAAACATTAATTTGATTACAAGTACATTTTTATATGTTGAATATACTGCTCCAATAATTCATGAAAATAATAGTAAGGATAACAAAAATCATTATTTTACAACATATAAAGGAAAATCTAATAATATTTTTTAATAAAATACCTTCATAAAGGCCAGTAAACATTTATACACCTACATACAAATATAGTTTGAGTCTACTGAAACTGTTTGACTTTTGCGTCTCGAAAAGTTGAATATTACATCAGTACATGTTACTAATTTTTTCCCATTTCATTCTAAAAAAATTCCCTGCAATTTGATCTCTTGCATCTTTCTTTTTTGTAAATTGGCTCAGGAAAATGCCCAACATAGTCAGGTCTTACTGGTATTTGTTAAACAGCTGCAGTAGGATCTCTCATTTCTTTGGCTCTATGATGAGCACATTTTCTAAACCCTACTTTACCTTTTTTCATTAGGCATATTGCGATCTGTGTCTTGAAATCAAGTAGAGAAAGGATATTTGTTTGGTCCCAATCTGCATTACTACAGGCATTCCTATAGATCAGTCATGCCTAAACTACTGCCATATTCATAATATCCACTTGAAAACAATCATTGAGTGTTGTTTATTTCTTACTTGTAACATTGATAACTAGACGGAGCACAATGTTTCCAGAAGCTCCTATAACCAATTCTATTTTACACGGCAGAATTTTACAGAAGTATCATTCAAAGTTATGAATCACTCCAGTAATAGAACAACACACACATTTTTTAAACTGTTGGGGTTATATTGTTTTAGATATATTTTTATTAGCCACCTTGTCATAACGAGTATCAATTCCCCAGTAACATCTGCTTTTGGCATTTGAACTATGATGCTCATCATAAATAAACTCCAGTAAACTGCTCCAGTTCATTAGCATCCAAATATTGGTTCATATTTGTCTGAGCTCTGTAAATGTTTGATTGTATTACAAAATTATCCATTATTTATTCATCAATAATTTCCCTAAAGTAGTCTATAGGATTTTGATGCTCTTTTGCAACAGCGATAAAACAAAACAAAAACAGGATCTTGAGGAAAGAATTCTGCTGCTAAGAAAATTTCCATTTGATACTTTTGCCTGTGGTTGGACTGCAGTACCTAAAAATTACCAGGTGCTTCATTCATTTCCCTCTCAGAGACTGGTGTTGTTGAGTCTGAAAAGGACAAATTGAATTATTATTTTTTTAGTGTTTACGTCAACAATTGTATTGAATGATATTTAATTATTCTTTCAAAAGATATAAGACATAATATTTTATTTTTAAAAATTATGTAAACTTACCTGAATCTCTGTTGTGCTCTGATTCTGGATTAAAAGTTTCATCTACGTCATCGTCATCTTCCTAAGATAGTTCATTATCATCTGGGTCCTCAGGAATGGCACAAACATGTACATCTTTATTTTTTCCATGAAACCTTGATGGATACAAGACTTTGGTATTTGAATTCTTGAGAGGAAAAAAAACAAACAAATAGAAAATGTACAAAATATATATGTTGTATATCATTGATTATCATCCATATGTCTAATTCTATTTATAATTCTATTTATAAAAAAGAATTTTAAAATTATTTTTAATTTAACATTAAAGTTAAAGATTGTAAAACTTGTTAATTTTATAAAAGTATAAAAGGCTAACATAAATATTTGATATTTATAAATATTCTATAAATAAAACACTATTTATATCGCTTATAAAATGTTAGCTTTAGTATGTTGTCATTTTCCAACAAGAAAAACCACCCAAAAAAAAATAACCACATAGACGCACTGTTACCAAATGGTCACATACCATTTTTTTCAAATTTTATCAAACGTTGATGACAAATATCAAAAATAAGCTTACATAATTATTGTATAAACATTAATGTTACCATTTAATATTTTTTTGAACAGAAACTTTCATTATGCGATAAAAAACGAACACTTGTACTTACTAGATTTGGTAGACACAAGTGTAGCCCACTGTGACCAAATAAAAGTTGCTCTTACAAAAATACGAAATGGTCTAAGTGAAGAGTTCTCCGGTATAAAAGTTCAAAACATGATAAAATAAAAGGGGAACCAGTCTGAAAAATTAAAAACTAATCCAGCATTAGTGAAATAATTATTATTTCGCTTTGTTACCAAATGGTCACATTGTGTAATAGAGGGTTAATGAATGTATTTAAATTAGTAAAAGTAAGTTACTTATTTTTTTTTGCTATACAAAAATAAATTGCGCTGAAATAAGAAATTACCCAACCATTTTATGTAACACATTAAGTATCTACTCTTGTAGACAAAAAATGCAAGTTTATTACACAATGTAATTAAGTAATTTGTAAGAAATATTCTTTAAACCAGTTGAATGAGTTTGTTGGTATTGGACTTAGGCTTTATCTGTAGTAGGATTCTCCTAACTATTCATTGACATAGTATCCCTATTTATAGGGATCGAGATCAAGTGGCATTACACTTGAATAAAATAGAGTGATTTCCTATTGGAAAGACTGCCCGCTGCATAATGGCATAAAGTATCAGTCAGATAAGCACATCTGTTAAGGTAAATATACAAATTGTATAGTGCTTTTAAATTATGTATAAATTACAAATTTCAAATGTAATTTGTCCTTCGAATGTTATGTTTCTATACATTTTTTAAAGTTAGGTCCATATAAAAAACTAACTAACACAAGACTTTAATTTTAAAAGTTATAAAATTGTAAATTATAAATGAATTATCATTTTTTAGAGAAAACATTTCTAATCAATTTATTGTCTAAAATAAGATTGTTAAAAAAAACACTTTAAGTTTCATCGTAAATACAACATTAGCCTTGCTTTGTGGTGCATTACTAACGGGAAAAATAATTCCCATTGCCATTTTTTACCAACATAGAAGAATACGACATTTACCTTAAGTTTCTAAATATTATATCTAAAAATAAACAACACCAGAACATAAACAAAACATACATAATTTCAACTACAGCAGTTAAGATAGCAGATGTTAATGATTAATAGCTGGTATTAAATTATTAACAGCAATGTATTAAAGTTAAAATAAATAATACTACCGTATTTTCATGGATATTCGCCGCACACGCAGATAACCCGCCTACGCATATACCCCGCAAAATTTTTAGATCTTGTTAAAATTGTGGTATAAACCCGCCCATGATTATACCCCAAACTATCACACCACATTTGAGAAGTCATATTACGCTGAACCACTATCAATACCATGCACACAAAAATATCGCTTATTACTTATTACTTAAAATGTATTGTTTATTTTAATAAAATTATTATAAATAATTATAAAATTATAAATAAGTATAAATTAAATAGTACAAATGTGGTATTTTTTTCGATTAGATAAACGAAAACATGTGCGCACTATTTTTTCCGCTACATCGGTACCATATGACAAGTGCAGTCGTTATAGCATACAAGGCATTTTAATTTTGACATGAACGAGAACTGGTTCAAAACAGGTTGAAACTGGACTATCGGATACCGAGGTTAACCCGGGAGACACTTATAATAGAATCTTATTTATGACATTATAAAATCAGATACGTAATATCAAACGATTACAGGTAGAATGTGAACAAACTTACCATAATTTATACAGAATCTAATTTCTAAAGAACTTCACAATTTTTAGGGCTTGTATTATATTTGTGTTTTGCAAGTAATAGCGCCATTGATGCATTATTCAGAAGAAAAAAATTCAGATACCCCGCAGGGGGGCGGAGGGGTTTATAAAAGCTGGTATAACCCGCGGGGAATATGCGTGAACATACTGAAACCGGAAAGTACATATTTTCTTATTTTAAAAAAAAATCCGACTATTTCTAAATGATGTTATTACTTTTGTGGTTTTCAGCTATTTTTTAATAACTATAAGTATTTGAAGTAATTATGTAATTTTAAAATATATAATTTTTAAAGCCTTAGAGACTTTAGCGTACCATTATTGTCACCCGTTTAAGCACTGGAAATATATATTAAAGAATTAAAAGTTCTAATAGCCTAATAATCATAGCCTTCACTTTGAATATAAGTAGTTATATTTCTATTAATATTTTCATACATGCTAAATATCTTGGTGTTTGCTCTATTTTCTAAGTGTTATTTCGATGTCAGTATTATTATTTTTGATTCACACTTCCCATGAGCTACTTTTATTATACCTCAAAATATTGAATTGCTTTTGTTTTTGCTATAAATCAAGATACGTATAATGAAGGACACATTAGTGATTAGGTATTGCACACACATGAAGGTTTTGCCGTTAAATCCGCACCTATAACTGAAGAGCTGTCCTCAGATTACTTTAAAAAAAATTATATGTGACCTTAGGATGGTTCACAAGGACGTGAATTGTATTGTAGACTCGCGATGCTGTGAGTTGATCTTCAAACAATTACGAATGTGCGCTGTGAGTGCGCTGTGAGTGCGCTGTGAGTGATCTAGCTCTGGGCACTAAGTCAACAACTTAATTTTAAATATATAAATCTGTCATACAGTCTTTTTAGTCTTCAATCAAATATCAAAATATTTTGCTCAATGACGTCATTACAAGACAATTGTTTTTGCTTAATGTAAAAAGTGGGGGTAAAAGGGGTTATCTTTGACTGTTATCAATTCTCAGTTTATGTCATAAACCAAGGGATAATTTAGTATTTTCTGTCTGTACAAAGGAGCCAGTTACCATCCAAGGAGCGTCCTCAAAAGTCTCCAAAAGTTTCATGGCGATCGGATGAATGGTTTAGTCAGCTATAAAGGAAATACATACATAAAAACATACATACTTTCATTTATATATATATATATAGATTAGCAAAAACCCATTCAGGATATTTAAGTGAAAATGAAATCTTGTATCCAAATTTGAACTCACATATACACATCATGAAAAATTAACAGATTAAAATACTATCTATTGTCATTTTTGACGTGCATCAGATTGTATTTGCCATGAGCGACGCACTAAAAAGCACCGCTATCGACCTATTTACTATGATGTAATTGACACAACTTTAAGCGGGAAGATTAATGATAATATGATAATATCATTTTATCTAATTTTGATTCAATTACAATCTACAAGTTTATGCGACATTGTATTATCTGCTTGTATAGCTTACCTGTTGTGTTGCATGAATCTAAATATTATTTACATTTATAATTATTTGTATCATTCAAAGCAAAATCAACTTTTAATATCCTAGTTATTTTAAATTAAGAAACCTATATATTTATTACATTTACGGTCTTGTATTTTTCGAATAGTAGATAGATCTGAATTACACAGGCTCGTATTAAAATTGTTTCAACCAAGTGGCACACCACTTGACTTCGATCTCTTTAAAAAGGGATATTATTTCAATGAATTGTTAGGAGTCTCCTACCCCCAGAGTAGCATGACTTAGATTATAATAGCCTGTCAATACTTCATTTATATAGAAATAAAAGTCTTCAAGTATGTTTGTTTGTTGTTTATGGTTTAGTACAGTGAATCTCAAAGTGTGCGTTACCACTCCATGGTGCCCGATGCAGCTTTCAAATAGGAGGGGATGGTGATGACCACTGGTACATTTGATGGGGGGGGTTGTTGATGACCACTGGTACATTTGTTGGGGGGGTTGTTGATGACCACTGGTACATTTGTGGGGGGGTTGTTGATGACCACTGGTACATTTGTGGGGGGGGGTTGTTGATGACCAGTGGTACATATGTGGGGGGGTTGTTGATGACCACTGGTACATTTGTTGTGGGGGGTTGTTGATGACCAGTGGTACATTTGTGGGGGGGTTGTTGATGACCACTGGTACATTTGTGGGGGGGGTTGTTGATGACCACTGGTACATTTGTGGGGGGTTGTTGATGACCACTGGTACATTTGTGGGGGGGGGTTGTTGATGACCAGTGGTACATTTGTGGGGGGATGTTGATGACCACTGGTACATTTGTGGGGGGGTTGTTGATGACCACAGGTACATTTGTGGGGGGGGGGTTGTTGATGACCACTGGTACATTTGTGGGGGGGTTGTTGATGACCAATGGTACATTTGTGGGGGGGTTGTTGATGACCAGTGGTACATTTGTGGGGGGTTTGTTGATGACCAGTGGTACATTTGTGGGGGGTTGTTGATGACCAGTGGTACATTTGTGGGGGGGTTGTTGATGACCACTGGTACATTTGTGGGGGGGGGGTTGTTGATGACCACTGCTACATTTGTGGGGGGGGGTTGTTGATGACCAGTGGTACATTTGTGGGGGGGTTGTTGATGACCACTGGTACATTTGTGGGGGGGGTTGTTGATGACCACTGGTACATTTGTGGGGGGGGGGTTGTTGATGACCATGGTACATTTGTGGGGGGGGGTTGTTGATGACCAGTGGTACATTTGTGGGGGGGGTTGTTGATGACCACTGCTACATTTGTGGGGGGGTTGTTGATGACCAGTGGTACATTTGTGGGGGGGTTGTTGATGACCACTGGTACATTTGTGGGGGGGTTGTTGATGACCACTGGTACATTTGTGGGGGGGTTGTGATGACCAGTGGTACATTTGTGGGGGGGGTTGTTGATGACCAGTGGTACATTTGTGGGGGGGGGGTTGTTGATGACCACTGCTACATTTGTGGGGGGGTTGTTGATGACCAGTGGTACATTTGTGGGGGGTTGTTGATGACCACTGGTACATTTGTGGGGGGGGTTGTTGATGACCACTGGTACATTTGTGGGGGGGGTTGTTGATGACCAGTGGTACATTTGTGGGGGGGGTTGTTGATGACCAGTGGTACATTTGTGGGGGGGGGGTTGTTGATGACCACTGGTACATTTGTGGGGGGGTTGGTGATGACCACTGGTACATTTGTGGGGGGGGGTTGTTGATGACCACTGGTACATTTGTGAGGGGGATGGTGATGACCACTGGTACATTTGTGGGGGGTTGGTGATGACCACTGGTACATTTGTGGGGGGGGATGGTGATGACCACTGGTACATTTGTGGGGGGGATGTGATGACCAGTGGTACATTTGTGGGGGGGGGTTGTGATGACCAGTGGTACATTTGTGAGGGGGATGTGATGACCACTGGTACATTTGTGGGGGGGGATGTGATGACCAGTGGTATATGTGTGGGGGGTGGTGATGACCACTGGTACATTTGTGTGGGGGGATGTTGATGACCACTGGTACATTTGTGGGGGGATGTGATGACCACTGGTACATTTGTGGGGGGGGGGTTGTGATGACCACTGGTACATTTGTGGGGGGGATGTGATGACCACTGGTACATTTGTGGGGGGGTTGGTGATGACCACTGGTACATTTGTGAGGGGGTGGTGATGACCACTGGTACATTTGTGGGGGGGTGATGACCAGTGGTAATTTGTGGGGGGTTGTGATGACCACTGGTACATTTGTGGGGGGGTGTGATGACCAGTGGTACATTTGTGGGGGGTGGTGATGACCACTGGTATTTGTGGGGTGGTGATGACCACTGGTACATTTGTGGGGGGTAGTGATGACCACTGGTACATTTGTGGGGGTTTGGTGATGACCACTGGTACATTTGTGGGGGTTGGTGATGACCACTGGTGTATTTGTGGGGGGTCGACGATGACCACTTTGTGTATTTGTGTGGGGGGGCGGAGAATAACTTTAAGGTGATATCTTAAAAGAAATAAAATGATTTAGAACATTTGATTTATGTATTCCAGAAAGCTATATTGCCTTTCAGACCACAATAACATTTAACTAAAATTTGATTGATGTATTCCGCAAAGCTTTCATGATTTAACTTCATTCATGGAAAATTAAAAAAAGATTAGTTTTATCTTCTTATCAAAAACAAAAAGAAACAAATGTCCAAAAAACTAGTTTTTCAAAAATCTTTTCAATCGCATCCACACAAGATGGAAATAATACGTTTTGTCTTACAATATTATGTTAATGATTTCAAAATCGAGAAAACCTCATACTATTGATGGAGAACTAATTATACTGGTTATAATAAAATTAATACGTACTGTGCTACACAAGCCAGCATCATGTATTATCAAGAAAATGTCGTTAACAATAAAACAGTAACAATAATAATTAATGAAAACGTCTCAAGATGTTGAAGATTCATTGTGTGGTAATTTAAATTCATCTCAGTTTTCTACTCAACTTTGACAGGAAATGAATCTTTATGTTAGCGTACATGCGACTCACAAAATGAGAAATACAAATGAATATAATTATTACTTGCTAAAGATTAGCAAACTGATCTTTTTAAAAAAAGCAAAATTTAATGCATTCAATTATTTAATAAATGCCTATAAGTAATATCTTATCAGTAGCCACATATAGTGCTCAAGACATGGTAGGGTCGCTACAAGGGTTGTTCCTGCATATTTAAAAACGTTGTTGCAGAATACCATCACAGTACATTGTATCATCTATCGTCAACATCTAGTTGCAAAAACTTTTAAACGTGCACGACTACAAATGCCATTACAATATTATAATTTAAAATATTAAGACAATCAGAATCAAATCATTAATGTATGTTTAGGTGAATATGTATTTCCCTTAAAATAGTTTGATTGGTAATATTTAAGGACATTGTGCTTTTTTGTTAATCATTATCTTAGGATAAATTTTAGATGTTTTGGGTTGATAAAGAGAAGAAAGAGAGAGAGAGGTAGAGAGAGAGAGAGGGGGGGGGGAGAGAAAGGGAGAGAGAAAAAGTGAGAGAGAGAAAGAGTGAAAGAGAGAGAGAAAGAGTGAGAGAGAGAGAGAAAGAGTGAGAGAGAGAGAGAGAGAGAGAGAGAAAGAGTGAGAGAGAGGAAAAGTGAGAAAGATAGAGAGAGACTGAAAGAGTGAGAGAGAGAAAAAGTGTGGGAGAGAGAGAGAAAGAGTGAGAGAGAGAGAGAGAGAGAGAGAGAAAGAGTGAGTGAGAGAGACACAGGGGGAGAGAGAAAAAGTGTGAGAGAGAGAGAGAGAGAGAGAAAGAGTGAGAAAGAGAGAGAGAGAGAGAAAGAGTGAGAGAGAGAAAAAGTGAGAGAGAGAGTGAGAGAAAGAGTGAGAAAAGTGAGAGAGAGAGATATTGAAAGAGAGAGAGAGAGAGAAAGAGTGAGATAGAGAAAGAGTGAGAGAGAGAGAGAGAAATAGAGAGAGAGAGAGAGATTTATTTATGATTGCAATGATACACATAGTGAAATTGTTAGATACCGATTGTAATAATGTACTTAGTTTTAGTGAAACTTAACGATTATTTCTATAGAGATATTTGGTCCTTGCTTTCTACTGATTGCCATAAAGCCGCAGACAGACCAGACATAAATATAAATTATGTTAACAATTGATGCTACTAATACTACAGGTGGACATTAGGACAAACATATTATCATGGAAATATAAAATAATTTTACTGCAGCAAATATAATAACAAACATATTATAGTCGAAAATAATAGATTATTACTAAATTTTTTAGTAATCATGATTGAATATCATCATATTAAAATGTATGTCCGTTCTTTTCAAAATCATTATCATCATCAGTCCCGTGACCGTTGCGGTCGTTGGGGTGAGCGCATAGACACATACACAGATAACGATCTCCACATTTGCCTATTTTCAGCGGCGGCCAATAATTCATGCAATTTCATCCTTGTCTATTCCTTTATGTTTTCCAGCCATCAAGCTAATAAACGTTGAATTACGGCAATAATTTTACATTGTTTCTATTAAATATTTTAATATTTATATTGTCTGTCTGTTAGTGTTTTCTGTCTGATAAGGTTGTCTGGCTATTAGTGTTATCTCTCTCTGTTATTGTTGTCTGTTACATTTTTCACCGACAGAAATGTAAACTTATAAGGTTTATAAAATCTACTTATTTAAATTGTATGATTAGATATTCACAGATGTCCCTAGACAACGGGACTCCGCTGATAGTTAACATAATAAACTTCGAATGAATTTTAATGCTAAACGTTTGAGTCATATAAAGCATAATTACATAAATGTAAAATAATGCATTTTAAATTTAAATGTGACCCTTACTAGGACGAGAATCGCCCGTCTTTTGACTAGCGATGTTGTGAGTTGAGTTGATCTTTAAACAATGACAAATATGCGCAGTAAGTTGATCTTTAAACAATGACAAATATGCGATGTGGTTGATCTGTAAACAATGACGAACGTGCGCTGTGGGTGATCTAGCTGTGGTACTAAGTCAAATATACAATTATTTAATACAATTCTCTTACTCTTTAATAAAATATCAATATATGTTGTTCAATGAGGTAATTACAAGATAATTGATTTTGGTAAATATAAAAAGCTGGTGTGATATTGGTTATTGCTGTCTGTTATTAATTCTCAGTTGCATGTCAGAAACTAATGGACACGTGAGTGTTGTCAGTCTTGATTGACTGTAAGAATGGTCTGATTGTTATTGTTGTCTGTCAGTTTTAGTATGTACATTAATTATCAGGGTTGCCTGTCTGTTAGATTTGTCTGATGGTTGGTGTTGTCTGTCTATAAGATTGATCTGATTGTTAAGGTTATCAATCTGTCAGAGATGACTGAGTGTTTGTGTTTCCTAAATGTCAGAGATGTCTAAGTGTTAGTATTGTCTGTATGTAAAGGTGTATGTTTGTGTTGTTTGGCTGCCTGCAAGAGTTGTCTGATTCTTAGTGTTGTCTGTCATTTTAGATTGTGTTCTAATATTGTTAGTGTTATTTTTCCAGTTAAATCTATAAAAAATTACAAAACAACACTTTTAGCATATTTAAATGTAAATGCAATCATTGATTTATCCACGTTTGAAATGACATACATAGAAAGGAAGAATTTACAAATTAAAAATCGTTCTATTTCATATCTGACTAGCAATTGATGTGTATTGTCCATGAACGTCGCACTAAAAAGCACCGCTATCGACATACATAAAGTGGGATTTTAATTGAGACAACTTAATCAGCAAGATTTATGAGTAGTTCATAATATTATTTTCTTTAACTTCGGTGAAATTGCAATCTACAAGTCTATGTGACATTGTATTACTGATTTGTATTGTTTACACTTTGTATTACATCTAAATAAATGTTATGTATGGAAATATTAATTTCTAGACAAAATATATTTTCATAGTGTTAGTTATTTCAAACTAAGAAAACTAAATATTTAATACATTTAATGTCGCGTATTACCATACGCAATTGACGACTTTATGTTGTCAGATCACGCTTGGTGGAACGTTTTCTTTATCCATGTGGCACCGCCACTAGACTTCGATCTCTTTAATAAGGGATAACATTTCAATGAATTGCTAGGATTCTCTTACCACCAGTGTAGACTGAATTCGATTTAAACAATTTCTAACACTATTCATCTTGTTCGCTATGAATATATATATATACCTATATATATGAAAACTATGCATGTCTGGTTGCATGCCTTTTATGGCCTAGTTATTGCTTAGGGTGTAGCCCTACCTCTTTGTCCCATTCAAATAATTATTTTAAAAAAAAATTGTTATAATTTTTTTCTCTTTTGGTTGTAAATCTAACTCTACAGTATAAAAGACAATTCTATAAATGAAAAAATTGAAGGCCTTTATTGCCAACATGGCTGACCCTCGCTAGGTTTGGCCAATCACAGTTTATGGTTGGCAAGCTAATGTGGTTAAGGATGGTGGGCAGGTAGATAACCACAGTGCGAATGTCTCGAAACCAGCAATGAGTCGGCAGTCCCTCCCCCCCCCCAACAGACGTTCACTCGCGTTGTTTGGATTTCTTCGTGCTGTTGTTTGTGTCTGTTCTTTCTCCACTTTATTTTCACACTCCATGAGCAAGTCTGCGGCGTATGCTACGCCGCGGGGTGTCTAGTAGTAAATATTGTTACGATCCAGACACACACAAGGGGCATAAGACATTTTGCACAACTGAACGAAGCTATTGAAACAATTAAATACATTTTAATTTAAATTTTTAAAATAAATATAGATGGAACAAAATCCCTAATTAAATAATCAAATCTTAATCCCTTTCAGCCTATATAATCACACCTATGTCTGCCACATCAAACACATGTTTCGATCAGTGTAAATACTTTAATTTTTATCTCCTGGAATGATGTACCTCCTTAGGGGAGCGGTATATCGTTCTAGCAGCAAGTGGTGTTCTTCTGTGACGTGTAGTTGTGACCATTTCGCTTGATAGCTACCTCCCCCCCCCTCTTCTGTGTGAATCCACGTGAAAGAAAATACTGTTCCGCTTCAGCAGGCAAGGAAGCTGCAAACTTAGTGCAGAAACGCGTGGTGTTCCTGGGTGAGGGAGCGCTGACTCTCCCTATGAGTGATGCTAGTCAATTGGACGGCCTCGCTCCTTGTGTGTATTATACAGGGTAGGGGAAAGAATCCCGTCTGTTGAACCAGTTGAACTTTCCGACACAGACTGCATGACGACACGTGATTCGTCCTGTGGTCACAGGGGGTAGTTCCAAAACGACAATGTAACAGTAAGGGCGTGCTTCATGGGCGTCCTGTGGTCACATGGGCGTAGTTCCAATACGGCAATGTAACAGTAAGGGCGTGCTGCATGGGCGTCCTGTGGTCACAGGGGCGTAGTTCCAATACGGCAATGTAACAGTAAGGGCGTGCTTCATGGGCGTCCTGTGGTCACATGGGCGTAGTTCCAATACGGCAATGTAACAGTAAGGGCGTGCTTCATGGGCGTCCTGTGGTCACATGGGCGTAGTTCCAATCAGACAATGTAACAGTAAGGGCGTGCTTCATGGGCGTCCTGTGGTCACATGGGCGTAGTTCCAATACGGCAATGTAACAGTAAGGGCGTGCTTCATGGGCGTCCTGTGGTCACATGGGCGTAGTTCCAATCAGACAATGTAACAGTAAGGGCGTGCTTCATGGGCGTCCTGTGGTCACATGGGCGTAGTTCCAATACGGCAATGTAACAGTAAGGGCGTGCTTCATGGGCGTCCTGTGGTCACATGGGCGTAGTTCCAATACGGCAATGTAACAGTAAGGGCGTGCTTCATGGGCGTCCTGTGGTCACAGGGGCGTAGTTCCAATACGGCAATGTAACAGTAAGGGCGTGCTTGATGGGCGTCCTGTGGTCACAGGGGCGTAGTTCCAATACGGCAATGTAACAATAAGGGCGTGCTTGATGGGCGTCCTGTGGTCACAGGGGCGTAGTTCCAATACGGCAATGTAACAGTAAGGGCGTGCTTCATGGGCGTCCTGTGGTCACATGGGCGTAGTTCCAATACGGCAATGTAACAGTAAGGGCGTGCTTCATGGGCGTCCTGTGGTCACATGGGCGTAGTTCCAATCAGACAATGTAACAGTAAGGGCGTGCTTCATGGGCGTCCTGTGGTCACATGGGCGTAGTTCCAATACCGCAATGTAACAGTAAGAGCGTGCGTCATGGGCGTCCTGTGGTCACATGGGCGTAGTTCCAATACGGCAATGTAACAGTAAGGGCGTGCTTCATGGGCGTCCTGTGGTCACATGGGCGTAGTTCCAATACAGCAATGGAACAATAAGGGCGTGCTTCATGGGCGTCCTGTGGTCACAGGGGCGTAGTTCCAATACGGCAATGTAACAGTAAGGGCGTGCTTGATGGGCGCCCTGTGGTCACAGGGGCGTAGTTCCAATACGGCAATGTAACAATAAGGGCGTGCTTGATGGGCGTCCTGTGGTCACAGGGGCGTAGCTCCAATCAGGCAATGTAACAGTAAGGGCGTGCTTCATGGGCGTCCTGTGGTAACAGGGGCGTAGTTCCAATACGCAATATAACAGTAAGGGCGTGCTTGATGGGCGTCCTGTGGTCACAGGGGCGTAGTTCCAATACGGCAATGTAACAGTAAGGGCGTGCTTCATGGGCGTCCTGTGGTCACATGGGCGTAGTTCCAATACGGCAATGTAACAGTAAGGGCGTGCTTCATGGGCGTCCTGTGGTCACAGGGGCGTAGTTCCAATACGGCAATGTAACAGTAAGGGCGTGCTTCATGGGCGTCCTGTGGTCACAGGGGCGTAGTTCCAATACGCAATGTAACAGTAAGGGCGTGCTTGATGGGCGTCCTGTGGTCACAGGTGCGTAGTTCCAATACGGCAATGTAACAGTAAGGGCGTGCTTGATGGGCGTCCTGTGGTCACAGGGGCGTAGTTCCAATACGGCAAAGTAACAGTAAGGGCGTGCTTCATGGGCGCCCTGTGGTCACAGGGGCGTAGTTCCAATACGGCAATGTAACAATAAGGGCGTGCTTCATGGGCATCCTGTGGTCACATGGGCGTAGTTCCAATACGACAATGTAACAGTAAGGGCGTGCTTCATGGGCGTCCTGTGGTCACAGGGGCGTAGTTCCAATACGGCAATGTAACAGTAAGGGCGTGCTTCATGGGCGTCCTGTGGTCACAGGGGCGTAGTTCCAATACGACAATGTAACAATAAGGGCGTGCTTCATGGGCGTCCTGTGGTCACATGGGGGTAGTTCCAATACGGCAATGTAACAGTAAGGGCGTGCTTCATGGGCGTCCTGTGGTCACATGGGGGTAGTTCCAATACGGCAATGTAACAGTAAGGGCGTGCTTCATGGGCGTCCTGTGGTCACATGGGCGTAGTTCCAATACAGCCATGTAACAGTAAGGGCGTGCTTCATGGGCGTCCTGTGGTCACAGGAGCGTAGTTCCAATACGGCAATGTAACAGTAAGGGCGTGCTTCATGGGCGTCCTGTGGTCACAGGGGCGTAGTTCCAATACGGCAATGTAACAGTAAGGGCGTGCTTCATGGGCGTCCTGTGGTCACAGGGGCGTAGTTCCAATCAGACAATGTAACAGTAAGGGCGTGCTTCATGGGCGTCCTGTGGTCACATGGGCGTAGTTCCAATACGGCAATGTAACAGTAAGGGCGTGCTTCATGGGCGTCCTGTGGTCACATGGGCGTAGTTCCAATACGGCAATGTAACAGTAAGGGCGTGCTTCATGGGCGTCCTGTGGTCACATGGGCGTAGTTCCAATACGGCAATGTAACATTAAGGGCGTGCTTCATGGGCGTCCTGTGGTCACCGGGGCGTAGTTCCAATACGGCAATGTAACAGTAAGGGCGTGCTTCATGGGCGTCCTGTGGTCACATGGGCGTAGTTCCAATACGGCAATGTAACAGTAAGGGCGTGCTTCATGGGCGTCCTGTGGTCACATGGGCGTAGTTCCAATACGGCAATGGAACAATAAGGGCGTGCTTCATGGGCGTCCTGTGGTCACATGGGGGTAGTTCCAATACGACAATGTAACAATAAGGGCGTGCTTCATGTGCGTCCTGTGGTCACATGGGCGTAGTTCCAATACGACAATGTAACAATAAGGGCGTGCTTCATGGGCGTCCTGTGGTCACATGGGGGTAGTTCCAATCAGGCAATGTAACAGTAAGGGCGTGCTTCATGGGCGTCCTGTGGTCAAATGGGGGTAGTTCCAATCAGGCAATGTAACATTAAGGGCGTGCTTCATGGGCGTCCTGTGGTCACATGGGGGTAGTTCCAATCAGGCAATGTAACAGTAAGGGCGTGCTTCATGGGCGTCCTGTGGTCACATGGGCGTAGTTCCAATACGGCAATGTAACAGTAAGGGCGTGCTTGATGGGCGTCCTGTGGTCACAGGGGGTAGTTCCAAAACGACAATGTAACAGTAAGGGCGTGCTTCATGGGCGTCCTGTGGTCACATGGGCGTAGTTCCAATCCGGCAATGTAACAATTTTTTGTTAATTAACGCCGATCGGATACTATCTAATTAGCCTTTGTTTCAGCCAACTGCGCTAGTACATTTCTGCCCTCGAGGTATAAGATCGAGAATTTTTCCTCATGCACTCCGATCTAAAAAGGGGCAAGATTGGGATTTTGTCATGTTTTATTATCTCCCTTGATTTCATGTTAAGGTTCACAGAACAGACTATTTAACACGAGGCTTTAGACTTTAGAGTCTCATAATTGTCGTCACATGTGATAGGGGTTATCTCTGTCTGTTATAAACTGTCGTCACAGGTGACAGGGGTTATCAAAGTATGTTATCAATTGTCGTCACAGGTAATAGGGGTTATCTCTGTATGTTATAAATTTTTGCTTTTATGTAAGAAACCAACGAATCAGTTAGCGTTGTCTGTCCTAAATGTCTAAGAGTTGTCTGATTGTTTTCTTGTATGTCTAATTGCAGGGCATTCAAGTCGCGGAAGCTTCCCTTACAGCCAGGAGCGAGGAGAAAAGGGCCAGGAGAAAGGGGAAGGGGGGTAGAGGAGCAGGAGGAAACGCCATCATCCCATGAGGATGGACGGATGCCATAGTAGTAGTAGTAGTAGTAGTAGTAGTAGTAGTAGTAGTAGTAGTAGTAATTGCAGGAGTTGTCTGTATGCATCAGTTATCTGTCTTTAAGTATTGTCCGTCTGTTAAATTTCCTGTGTTAGTGTTATCTGTCAGTTTGTAAGATATGTTTGGGTTGTCTATGTTTAAGATGGTTTGTGCTGTCTGTCTATAAGTTTGTTCTTATTGTTAAGGGTTTTTTATGTCATATATTTCTAATTTTTGTATTCCATAAATAATAGAGATGTCAGGTTGTAAAATGTGTATGTTTGTTAGTATTGCCTGTCTGATTGTAAGAGTATTTGATTCTAAGTGTTGTCTCTCATTTTTATTTTAGAGTTTTCTGATTCTTAATGTTGTTTTGTAATTTGATAGTGCTGCTAGATAGCTATTGTTGTTTTGTAATTTGATAGTGTTGCTAGATAGTTATTGTTGTTTTGTAATTTGATAGTGTTGCTAGATAGTTATTGTTGTTTTGTAATTTGATAGTGTTGCTAGATAGTTATTGTTTTTTAACCAGTAAACTCAATAAAACAAAAAAAAATCAATTCAGAATATTTAAATGGAAATGAAATCATTGACACTATTTTGAAGATAAAAGGGACAATTTACAAATTAAAATATGATGTACAATGTATTGTAATATCTGACGTGCAATGAATCTGTATTTTCCATGCACGCCGCACTAAAAAGTACCGCCATAAACTTAGTTAAATAAGAGATTGTAATTGAGACAACTTAAGAGGCAGTATTAATGAGAAGGAAGTAATATTATTTTCTTTAACTTCGTTTTAATTGCAATCTATAAGTCCTTACGACATAGTATTACTTATTTGTATTGCCAAAACTTTGTATTGCAGGTACATACATATCATGCATAGAATATTTTTTATTTGAAGGAAAAATAAATTTTTAGAAACCTTGTTTCCTAAAATTAAGACAACTATAAATATAATGCATTTACTTTCATGTATCTTTTAGCCTCATTGATATACATTGCCCGCTTATTATTAAAATATTCCTTTTGTTTATCTAAGTGGCATGCCACTTGTCTTCGATCCCTTTAATAAGGGATAACATTTCAATGAATTCCTAGCTTTCTTCTACCACCGGTATAGACGGAGTTTCGATTTAAACAAGTTCTTGTGGTTATTTCATTTTGGTCCCTTATGGCTTAGCACAGTGGTGGGCGCTGCAGCAATCCATGGGGTGCGGTGACGCAGTTTAAAAGAGGAGGTGCGGATAATAACTTTAAAGAGGTGGTAATACCATCAAATAAAGAAGAAAGTATTTAGAAAATTAAATGTTCGTATTCGCGAAGCTATAAAGCCTGTCACGCTACAAATGAACATTTGACTTAAATTTATGGTGACAGAAAAGAAAAGGATTTGTCATCTTTTCGAACTCTAAAAGATATACAAAAATTTTAATAACTGACTTTGACAAAAATCTTTTCAACCGCAACACACAAGATGGCTATGGCCGGCTGGATTTATAGGAAATTTCGATGATGATCGTTAAATCGGAAAAAAGCTCATACTATTGATCTAAAACTAATTATACCGGCTGTAAGTGAAGTAATACGTCCTGAGATACACAAGCCAGCATCTGATAATATCAAGAAAATGTGGTTCAGCAAAAATTGCACTGCAAAAAAGAATGAATGAATTTACAAACGATGTTGTAGATTCATTGTGCAGCTATTTAAAAACATTTTCTATGTATTGCAAGAGTTTGTTGTTTTTTTTAAAAGAAAGCTTCAGCGAAATATATTATCATTAGTCACAAATGAACCTCTAGCGATGGTAGGGCGCCAAAGGGCTTTTCATGAATATTTTTAAAAAATAAACAAAGGTGCTCAATGAATTCATGGTACACTGTATCATCGTAAGAATCTAGTTGTGACACATTTAAGTGAATGCCTTCATTATTCATTACAATATTTAATTAAAATCTATTAACATAATAACAAAGTCAATCATTGACTGACACATTATTTACACAGTTTTGTATTGAAGGGATGAATAATGCCATCGTTTGCTGCTTTATACAGAAATTCTTCTGTTGTCTAAAGGGAGTTTGTCTAGAAAGGTTTTATAAAATGTTTAACTCAGTGTTGGATTTCTTGAGGGTCAAAAATGATTCTTAACGATCTAATTTAATGCAACCTAAAGGTTACGTTACTTACATGACGGAATTTTTATAGGAGAGTAAACGCATGTATTTTCATCTTCAAGTTTATTTAACTGATTTGGTTTATATATGTCTTTCCTGTTTCTTGACTAAAATTATGCCGATCAAAATAAATTTAGGACGAAGAGAATTCAGTCAGTTCCTAAATTTTATCAGGAGCAGAAATAAAAGATGAAGACATATTTTCTTATAGCCAGCAGTTGGATGGATGTTTTCCATTCAGATTTTAATCAACGGTTTGAAATTATTTTGAAAATGAAAAAACACGATTGGAATGTGGATTTTGTTCAAGTACAAGCAAAGAATAATCTCAACAGCTACAAGAAGAGTTGATGGAAATAACAACAAATGATGAATGGAAATTTAAATGCAAAGCGGCAACCAACAATAGTGGCTGCTATAGAAGATTAATTCGGTTTATCCTGAAATATGGGATGTAACTCAAAAGTTATTAATTGCTTTGCCATAATTATATTTAGTGATTCAGTGCAATAGCCATTTTATTAATGGGATCTCATGTACTGCTCTATCATGTTAGATTTTTAAATACGTAAAAAGTAATACGTACTGTGCTACACAATACAGCATCATGTATTATCAAGAAAATGCGGTTAACAACAATACAGTGAAAAGAAGAATTAATGAAATGGCTCAAGGTTTTGAAGATTCATTGTGTGGCAAATTCATCTCAGTTTTCTACTCAAGCTTTATGTTTAGCATGAGGGCGACTCGCAAAAGAGACAAAAAAATTAAAACAATTATTACTTGCTGAAGATTTGCAAACTGATAATTTTAAAAAAGCACCATTTAATGCATTCGATTTAGTTTATTTTAAAGAAAAATAAATTCTTATAGGTAATATCTTATCACTAGCCACATATAGTGTTCCAGACATTGTAGGGCGCTAGAGGGTTGTTCCTGCATATTTAAAAACATTTATGCCGATTGCATTCACAGTACATTGTATCATCTATCGTCAACACATGGTTGTAAAACTTTTAAAAGTGCACGACTACAAATGTCATTACAATATGTAATTTAACATATAAAGACAATCAGAATCAAATCATTAATGTATGTTTATGTGATTATGTATTTCCCTTAAAATAGTGTTATTTGTTGTAGCTAAGGACATTGTGCTTTTGTTGATTACCATTATCTTAGGATCAATTTTAGATGTTACGTGTTGGTTGAGAGAGAGAGAGAGAGAGAGAGAGGAGAGAGAGAGAGAGAGAGAGAGAGAGAGTAGCTGTTTATTTTTGGATTGCAATTATACACATAGTTATATTGTTAAGCTCGAAGAAAAGTTTCTCAATTCACTATATATAAGGGCTATTCTTTAATAATTTCTCTTTTTGAGCCTATCAAATCAGGTTTTTCGACTTTCGTATCGGAATAGAGATCAGATTAATACTAATAGATAAGATGGTATTAATTTATTTAATGATCATATTTTCAGCGATTCATGTAAACATTTGTACATTTTTATTTATAAAATATACTAAGGGTTGGGGGTCACTAAATTATCGGGAGCCTGGCTTTAGCCCGTTCAGCCCCCCCCCCACATAATCCGTCATAGATATAACTGATAACACAATTGAGTTCATATTTAAATGTGATAAACACAACTGATGAAACAATCATTTTGATAATTATATGGTAAAGCTGAAACACTAACAATGGATTGACCTAAAGGTCATATTCGTCTTTTATAAATACAAACATTTGTAATAAATCCCTTATATTAACTTCACCGCCGTCTCTCTCTCTCCTCTCTCTCTCTCTCTCTCTACTCTCTCCTCTCTCTCTCTCTCTCTCTCTCTCTCTCTGTCTGTGGGTGGGCGGAAAAACAAAAGTAAAAAATGACAAATTTCCCGTGATGCTTTCGAGCTGACTTTTTGCACATATACTCGTGTCACTTAACAATACATCTTATCGAAATTTCAGATCGATCGAACGTAGCCGTAATTATATTAATGCAGTTTTAGTTAATCTCTATACAACATATGTAATTCAATTTCACAGTTTGTTATTGTTTTTTCTACCACGTGCCAGTTGAGTTAACGCGTTGACGCCATCCGTCGATGTCCACACCCCCTCCCTCCTTCCCAGGGGAGACAATTTGGTTTCAGTCTGTAAATGTTTGTCGCGTTTGAACATAATCAATACTTTTAGTTAATTCTCATATATAAGGGATTTATAGTAAAAAAACTTTGTTTTACGGGGTTGTTTAATTAAATCTCTTATATTAACTTCACCGCCGTCCCTCTCTGCCTTGGGCTCGCGGGAGGGCAGAGAAATATAAATGAAAAATGACACACACTTTCCGTTATGCTATCGAGCTGAAATTTTGCACATAGACTCGTGTCATCTAACAATGCATCGTATCAAAATTTCAGATCGATCGAATGTACCGTAATTAAATTAATGCATTTTTAGTTTATCTCTCTATATAGGATGTTTATTCGTCTGCTAGAGTTGACCTCCACGGCTCAGTGGTTTCACTCCAGCCTTCGATCTCTCGGGGGTCTGTAACGGTCTGTTACGTGCTGAGTTTTTTATTGAACATAAGCAATACTTTTAGTTATGTCTCATATATAAGGAATTTATAGTCAAAAACTTTGTTTTAACGGGGTTGTTTAATTAAATCCCTTATAGTAACTTCACCATCTCTTGGGTTCGCCGTCGGTCGGTCGGGCGGAAAAACAAAAGTAAAAAATGACAATTTTCCCGTAATGCTATCGAGATGAGATTCTGCACATAGACTCATGTCACCTAACAATGCATTGTGTCAAAATTTCAGATCGATCGATCTTAGCGTAATTCAATTAATGCATTTTTAGTTTACCTCTATGTAACTCTATGTAATTCAATGTCGCCGTTTGCTATTGTTCGCCTTCAAAGTGCCGCTTGAGTTCATTCCACTCATCGATGTCCACCCCCCCCCTCACCCCCTCGCGGTTTTAAAGCTAGGAGAGATCAGTCAGTTTCAGTCTGTAAATGTTTGTCGCGCGATGCGTATCATATTGAGATTAATGAATACTTTAAGTTATGTCTCATATATTAGGGATTAGGGATAGTCAGAAACTTTGTTTTTACGGGGTTGTTTAATTTACATTTCGAAAAATAGGTTTCACGAAACCATGTTTAATAATTTTCCATTTCATACCTTTTTGAGTTAATAGAATGTATGTTTGTCTATTTTAATGAAAACATTAATGTTATTTGGATCAACTCTCGGACAGGCCGATGAAACTGAAAGTTGCAATGACCGGCAGTAAACAGGTAGGCGACCAATTCTCTACACACAATAATCTATTGTTTTTAAATACACAGTGAACGTGCTTGACCTCTGAACTCATGTGTAAAGTCTTTGTAGAGGCCAAAACCTTACTCAGATGTTTACATATCGTAAAGGTAGAAGCAACATAAATACCAATCCTCGTTTCTAACATAATTTAACATCTGATAATCGCTCTGTTCTATACTGCCAACAAAGCTATTCAAACAAAACGTTGCCTAGTAGTGTCCATTCAAGCTGACGTAATACCATTTTATATAACATATGAAGTATCCAATCTTGTAGACAACGAAGACAAGTTTATTATACAATACATGTCGACTATAAGGTAGTAAAGTTTAAGAATTATGGCATAAACCAGTGAAATTACAGTGTTGAAATTAGAATAACGCAATTCTTAGCAATTCATTGACATTGTATCCCTATTTATAGGGATCGAAAATAAGTGACAGAGCACTTAAATTAACTTATTTTCTATTCAAAGAAAAAAAACTGAAAGAACATTCATTACTTAGGCAGTAAGGTAACACAGTACAAATGTTAAAGTACATATAACATTTTTATAGATTGTTTTAAATTCGAAATAAATACAATTTTAAAATCTATTGGTCCTTCCAATTTCATGTTTCTATAAATGATTGTAATATTACGTTGATAGACACAATAAGTAATACAGGTCATTAATATTTAGAGTCATAGAAATATAATTTATATATAATTTAGTAACATTTGTTAAAGAAAAAAGTTCTTATCATTAATCGTCCAAAGTAAGATTGGTTAAAAAATATATATAGTTTTTAAATAAAAAAGCACCGGTGCTTTGTAGTGCATCACTAGTGGGATTTTTTTTTAATTTCCATTATTCAACAACACTAAAACTCTGTGACATTTACCCTTATTTTTTACATATTTTATATGTTCAGTGACTTGAGTATTTTTTCAGTAAGATTAGTGATACTTCAGTTAGGTGATTACTGCTTCAGTTAGGTGAGTACTGTTTCAGTTAGGTGAGTACTGTTTCAATTAGGTGAGTACTATTTCAATTAGGTGAGTACTGTTTCAGTTAGGTGAGTACTGTTTCAGTTAGGTGAGTACTGTTTCAGTTAGGTGAGTACTGTTTCAATTAGGTGAGTACTATTTCAGTTAGGTGAGTACTGTTTCAGTTAGGTGAGTACTGTTTCAGTTAGGTGAGTACTGTTTCAGTTAGGTGAGTACTGTTTCAATTAGGTGAGTACTATTTCAGTTAGATGAGTACTGTTTCAGTTAGGTGAGTACTGTTTCAGTTAGGTGAGCACTGTTTCAGTTAGGTGAGTACTGTTTCAGTTAGGTGAGTACTGTTTCAGTTAGGTGAGTACTGTTTCAGTTAGGTGAGTACTGTTTCAGTTAGGTGAGTACTTTTTCAGTTACGTAGTGTGAGTGTGTGTTTGTGCCTCAGTGTGTTTGAGTGTTATTATGTTTATGTTTATTTCAGAGTATTATTTACCAGGAAGACATTTTGAGATATAAGTAAAAGATCATTAAAACTGTTATACCATAATATATATCAACATTCATAATGTATGTTATATTATAAAAGAAAACATTTAAGTACAAATGAAAATGATTCCTTGTGTTTGTTAACTTAATAATGTCATGGGTGCCACAAACTGAGTTAAGACATATAACGGGGATGTTTTACTACAATTGTTTGTTTCACTTTCAACTTGTTGATGTTACACTTAAACAGCGTCAGAGACAAAAAGAATACAGTCATACAGTTTATAAAGTAAACATGTAAGATAACATGAGTGATATGCTCCGGAAATTGAAATTTGATAATATGAATTAAATTATGAAAATAAAAGAGGGCGATACGTGGCATGATTGAAAAAAATATGTTAAAAAAAGCAAGTACAAAAATTTATATATATTTTTAAATTTAATAATTGTTGATGTCTGCTCACCCATTGGACCTTTCTTCTGGATTCAGCCGATTTCTATCTGAAAGGAAACAAGCGATTTTTTTTAAAGCTTATACATTGTCCGGAGTCAATTTTACCATTGTTATCAATTCTCGGTTTCATGGCAGAAACCAATAGATAAGTTAGCGTTGTCTGTCATGATTTTCTGTCTGCATGAGCTGTATGATTGTCATTGTCTGTAATTTTGTGAGAGTTGTGTGTAGGTAAGAGTTGACTGTCTGTTACATTTTCTAATGTTATTGTTTTCCGTCAGTTTGTAAGAGTTGACCGATTGTTAATGTTGTCAGTCAGTATGTAAGACATGTATTATTTTAGGGTTGTCTGTCTGTTAGATTTTTATGACTCTTTGTGTGTCATAAATAAAAAAGATGTCTGAGTGTAATATTGTATGTATGTAAAGGTTTTCTGTCTGTTGTTGGTGTTGTCTATCTGCTAGATTGTTATGACTGTTTGTGTGTCATAAATAAAATAAATGTCTGAGTGTAGTATTGTATGTATGTAAAGGTTTTCTGTCTGCTGTTGGTGTTGTCTGTCTGCTAGAGTTTTTTGATTGCTTAAGTTATATTTTTGTTTGATAGAGTTGTTTGATTGCTTAAGTTATATTTTTGTTTGATAGAGTTGTTTGATTGCTTAAGTTATATTTTTGTTTGATAGAGTTGTATGATTGCTTAAGTTATATTTTTGTTTGATAGAGTTGTATGATTGCTTAAGTTATATTTTTGTTTGATAGAGTTGTTTGATTGCTTAAGTTATATTTTTGTTTGATAGAGTTGTTTGATTGCTTAAGTTATATTTTTGTTTGATAGAGTTGTTTCATTGTTATTACGATTTTGCTTGTACTTTCTATAATACGCTAGAAATAATCCTTAAGCTTAATAATATGTAAATGGAAATGAAATCATTATTCCAAGTTTTAGCTCAGTTATACAAATTGAGTAAAATTTACAAATTAAAATGCTTTTTATTGTCATACTAGGGGTTGTAGGGCGCCTACGGTGCCCACACCGGCTTTAGGGTGCCTACGGCGCCCACTTTTTTGTCATTTTAATAATTTTATAATTATAAATCCTGAAATCCTATTTTTACATCGCTCCATTTTCCAAAAATAAGATATAAGCTAAAACAATTACGTCATCTAATATATTTTTTGCAGCGCGTCTTTAATTTGTAATTAATTTGCACACCTTTTGATGCACACCTTTTATTAAATATAAGATCGAACAATGACGTCATATTAAATATTTTTACAGTGCTATTCACCACACGATTTTTTAACTGCTATAGACTGTTGTACATCGTTCCTCAGCGTTCCACATCCAACCCGTGACTTGGGCTTTTATATTATATATATGACGTGCATCACATTTTATTTTCCATAAAAGGCGCACTAAAAGGCGCCGCTATCGACATACTGAATATGAGGTTGTAATCGAATCAACTTAAGCTGCAAGATTAATGAGAAGATCGTAATATCATTTATTTTAACTACGTTTAAATTGCAATCTTCAAGTCTATGCCATATAGTATTATTAATTTGTATTGCTACTCTTTGTATTGCAAGTACCTAAATATTATTTATCGAAATAATTATTTCGGAGAAAAAAATACATTGTCAGAAACCTAGTTATTTCAAATTAAGAAAACTATAAATGTAATACATTTACTGTCATGTATTGCCATGCGTAATTGATGATATACACGAATCTACTAATGCTGGAATTGGAATCGGATCTGTTTATCCAAGTGGCCGTGCCACTTGACTTCGATCCCTTTAATAAGGGGAAAACATTTTAAACAATTGCAAGTATTCACCTACCACTAGTATAGACTTATTTCAATTTAAACGATTATGTCACTAGTTCATCTTGTTCGTTATATATATAAATGTCAAATCTGCAGGTCTGTCTGTTGGTCCCTTATATCTTAGTTACCTGCGGTACGGTTAGCATATGTTGTAGCCCTACCTCACTCACCCCATTCATTTTCTTGTAAATCTAAGTCCATAGTATAAAATACTATTATATAAATGTAGGAATGTAAGTCCTTGAACAAATAGCAGTTACAAATCCTTATTTACTGTAAATGTACTTGATATCTGTTCATGAAATATAAATAAGGGGACACAGTTGTCTAGAGGCATGCTTGCTCTGCTGGAGAACAGAGAGTCGCGGGTATGAAACTCAGAGATGGCAGTTATTACAAGAAAATGGTACGCAAAAATCTTCCCCAAGGAAAAGGCCTTTGCAATATCCATGTTTTAATGTCCTTCTCTTTCTAATATGTACTCCCTGTGTTCATCCCCCCCCAATCACTTTCTACTGTATCCTCTCTGTATTCACCCCTCCCTCTCTTTCTACTTTGTCCTCTCTGTGTTCAACCCTCCTTCTCTTTCTACTATTACCTCTCTCTGTTCACCCTTCTCGCTCGGTTTATACTCCTCGTTATTGCCTCTCTACCTGCTAATTTAATCTTTGTAACAAATAGTGGTAGCATTTCAATGATCATTTTCATTAACAAAGAATTACAAAAACTATTTTACCCCTCATACCTTCTCTCTGTTTTTATGCTTGGTATCAAGGAAAAAAACTTGTTCCTGTTTCAAGTGTTTATGTGTCCTACTGCCGACACAATAAACTTGAATTCACACCACAAACGTGAATAAATGTCAAAGCATTAAAGTGTTTATATATGCTACTGCCGACACAATAAACTTGAATTCACACCACAAACGTGAATAAATGTCAAAGCATTAAAGTGTTTATATATGCTAGTGCCGACACAATAAACTTGAATTCACACCACAAACTTGAATAAATTTCAAAGCCTTAAAGTGTTTATATATGCTACTGCCGACACAATAAACTTGAATTCACACCACAAACGAGAATAAATGTCAAAGCCTTAAAGTGTTTATATATGCTACTGCCGACACAATAAACTTGAATTCACACCACAAACGTGAATAAATGTCAAAGCCTTAAAGTGTTTATATATGCTAGTGCCGACACAATAAACTTGAATTCACACCACAAACGTGAATAAATGTCAAAGACTTAAAGTGTTTATATATGCTAGTGCCGACACAATAAACTTGACTACCACCGCACAGAGTGTGACAGTTTATAAGTGTTCATGCATCCTATTGACGGCACAATCAACTTGAACTGACATAATGGACAGTAAATTAATATCTTAGTTTCTTAGCAAACAAGATATTAATACAATGTTACCGTGTCATTGAAGCAAAAACCAAAAATTAATGTTAATATTAAAATATATGTTATTTTAAAATTTCATGATCCAGGGGCAATGATATTCAGTGTTACTTAGAAAATTATATAGTTCTATTGATATATTGATACATTATTTATTCTAGTGATACATTGAGTAGGTTTAATGACTCTGTCATAAAGAGCCAATAGGACTATAATCATTTATTGGGTAACCCCCAATGCGGGAGGTTTTGCCCACACGACTCGATGGTTTTGGAGAGCGTCTTAAAACTGCCGACAGCCAAAAACCCATCTTTTCAGTTTTTGATTCCTGAAAAGTGTAAATTTATGATATTGAATAGGATTATGCATATATATTTCAAGGTAAAATGTTACGACGGATACAGGGGGGAAATTATCGCTGTGGGTGGCCAAAAACGTAAGATCGCTGTGGGTGGCCAAAAACGTACGATCGCTGTGGGTGGCCAAAAACCTAAGATCGCTGTGGGTGGCCAAAAACGTAAGATCGCTGTGGGTGGCCAAAAACGTAAGATTGCTGTGGGTGGCCAAAAACGTAAGATCGCTGTGGGTGGCCAAAAATGTAAGATCGTTGTGGTTGGCCAAATCTCCAGGTTCAAACTTGTACAAAAGAAAATAATTATTTTCATGCACCAGGTTTTATACGATAATTGTCAATGGACGCTGATTGGTTATGATCTAATTTAATTCAGGTTTTTTTATGTCAGAGATTTCTTATAATTAGTATTCCCTAAATAATAGGTATGTTAGAATTGTCTGTGTGTAAAATTTGTCTGTTTGTTAGTATTGTCTGTCTGTCTGTAAGAGTTCTTAATTTGCAGGTGTTGTCTCTCAGTTTGTTAGATTTTTCTTATTCTTAGTGTTGTATTTTAGTTTGATAGTTTTGTTTGATTGTTATTGTTGTGTTGCCAGTAAATTCTATAATAAATTAGAAAAAAATCCATTCAACATTAAAATTTAAATGGAAATGAAATCATTGACCCAAGTTTGAAGTCACATAAAACATATAAGGGAACATTTACAAATTAAAATATGATCTATTGTAGTATCTGAAGTTCAATGAATCTGTATTTTCCATGCACGCCGCACTAAAATGCACCGCTATAAACTTACTTAATATGAGATTGTAATCGAGACAACTTAAGCGGCCGTATTAATGAGAAGAACATAATATTATTTTCTTTAACTTCAATTTAATTGCAATCTATAAATCTATACGAAATAGTATTATTTATTTGTATTGCCTAAACTTTGTATTGCAGGTAAATAAATATCAACTATATAATTTTTTTTATTTGAATGAAAAATACATTTTTATAAAATGTGTTTCCTAAAATTAAGACAACTATAAATATCATGCATTTACCTTCATGTATTTCTTAGCCTCATTGAAAACACTGCCACCACTCTAGAAGGTCTGGCCATTTTTTTTATCCAAGTTGCATGCCACTTGTCTTCGATCCCTTTAATAAGGGATAAAAATTCAATGAATTTCTAGCTTTTTTCTACCACCGGTATCGATGGAGCTCCCTTTAAACAATTTCTTGTTGCTAGTTCATTTAACTCTTTATGGCTTAGCAAAGTGTTGGGTGCTGCAGCAATCAATGGGGTGCGGTGATGAAGTTTTAAAAAAAGGGTGGGAGGGCCCGGGAGGGGGTTTGCAGAGAATAACTTTAAAGAGGTGGTTATAGCATCAAATAAAGAAGATAGTATTTAGAAAATTAGATTTATGTTTTCGCGAAGCTATAAAGCATTCCATGCTGCAAGAACATGTGACTAAATTTTATGGTGATAAAAAAGAAAAAAAATGATTTATCCTCTTTTCGAAATCTAAAAAATAAAATAAAAATATTCAAACAACTCATTTTGACAATAATCTTTTCCAGAGGCGTAACTAGGTTTTTGGCGCACTTTGCTAATTTTTTTTTGGTGCCCTTGATAAATTGACAAGTTTCAGCTTTGCGATTTTTAATATTTTTTTAGAAAAAATAATTGAATTTCTCTTCTATTATTTATGACAATAATTATGTTGTCCGATGATGTCGGTCATACAACAAGAATATAAAACATTAATAAGACAGGAACAATACTAATTTGCAGTTTGTCACAAATCGTTGTTTGCGTGGCGTCGTTGTCTAGGGGTTTGGTGGTGTAAATTACACAGCCACACTCACAAGAACAATAATTATTATTATATTTAATAAATGGTTTATTAGCCAAAAGATTACATCTATAAGACCATCAGTGCGAGGATTCTGCTATCATACTTAGCCAAAGTATACCTGCACCGAAGGGCCCACGCTAACTACTGACCACTGACACTCCGCTTTCACACTATTCCATCTCTAACAACACCATACACTCCCCTCCCCCTTTCCCACGCCTCCGTGCCGCACAGTCATGGACTCTCACCTCGACACAGTTTATTATTTACAAAATAATAACCAAACAAAAAATGGTGGATGAAACGGAATATTTTTGTGTTAATAAAAATTACAGCAAAACTTGATATATCGAGTATTATAAATAAAACATTAGTATCAATGTGTCATACTCAATATATCATACATAACGATAGAAACTCACAGTTAAAAGTAAATTTAAGAAACACTCTACCGATACACTCCTATGTCCTATATTATAGGTTCAAAGCTTACCTTTTCTTGCTTCAATGTTTTCAAAATTAGTGATTATTTCATCGAAATTTATTCAATTTCGATGGAAAGAAGAGCTAGAGATGATGTGCGTTGTTGACCTGAAGTCGATCTCAAATATTTTTTGATAATTTTTAGTTTGCTGAAACTCCTTAAAGCAGTGGCTACTGTGGTTGGCATTGTAAGAATTGTTTTCAGAGCTCACTCGATATTTGGGTACGATTCTAGCAATTCCCATATACCGAGAACATTTTGAAGATCTAAATGAAACATGTCATCGGGTTTTTGGTTTTGCATAGTTCAATAATTTGGTGTTTAAAGATTTTATTTCAATTATAAATTGCTCTTTATTTATTTCAGGATATTTTCCTGATATACAACAGCTTTAGATTCTAAAGCTTCCATTGCAAAAGTCAGTCTCTTGGAAATCGTTTTAGTTTTGCTTACTATTTAGAACTGGCTCGATTTTCATTTTAATACTCGTTTCTTCAATTTTGGCAAAAATGTTATAGATTTCGTTAGTTCTTAGATCTTTAAAGTCATTTAAAAGTCCTTTTATTTACAACGATGATCGTTAAATATCCTGGTCTTTTTTTTTGTTGTGCTAAATTGACTATTTTTAAATCCCTTATATTAACTTCGCGGCCGTCTCTCTCTCTCTGTCTTGGGCTCGGCGGGCGGGCGGGCGGAAAAACAGAAGTCGAAAATGACCCACTTCCCATGATGCGATCGAACTGAAATTTGGCACACGGACCCGTCTGACCTAACAATGCATCGTATCAAAATTTCAGATCGATCGAACGTAACGTAATTAAATTAATGCATTTTTAGTTGATCCTAATATGAGGTATGTAATTTTAATTCACGGTTTGTTATTGTTTTTTTGCCACGTGAAATTTTGAGCTGACGCATTGAGGCGACCCAACGAAGCGACGGGCGCTTTTGTTTACATTTTACGTGTCACTCTGAGCTCGGTCAAGCGAATCGGTGACCAGACTTTTCCCCTCTCCCCCCCCACCCCTCCCCCCCCCACTAGGGTTATGATGCAAAGTTGAGTTAAGACAGATTCAGTCTGTAAATGTTTGAAAATGATCAATACTGTTAGTTATGTCTCATATATAAGGGATTTATAGTCAAAAACTTTGTTTTTACGGGTTTGTTTTATTAAATCCCTTATATTAACTTCGCGGCCGTCTCTGTCTTGGGCTCGGCGGGCGGGCGGGCGGAAAAACAGAAGCCAAAAATGACCCACTTCCCATGATCCGATCGAACTGAAATTTGGCACACGGACCCGTCTGACCTAACAATGCATCGTATCAAAATTTCAGATCGATCGAACGTACCGTAATTAGATTAATGCATTTTTAGTTTATCCTTATATGAGGTATGTAATTTAAATTCACGGTTTGTTATTGTTTTTCTTCTGCCAGTTTCACGTGAGTTTGAGTTGACGCCGACCGTCGTGTTGACGCCGACCGTCGTGCCGACACCCCCTCACATCCCACCCCCATTTATTAAAGACAAGGGACATCACTCGGTGTCAGTCTGTAAATGTTTCAAAATAATCAATACTGTTAGTTATGTCTCATATATAAGGGATTTATAGTCAAAAACTTTGTTTTTACGGGTTTGTTTTTTAAATCCCTTATATTAACTTCGCGGCCGTCTCTCTCTCTCTCTGTCTTGGGCTCGGCGGGCGGGCGGGCGGAAAAACAGAAGTCAAAAATGACCCACTTCCCATGATCCGATCGAACTGAAATTTGGCACACGGACCCGTCTGACTTAACAATGCATCGTATCAAAATTTCAGATCGATCGAACGTACCGTAATTAGATTAATGCATTTTTAGTTTATCCTTATATGAGGTATGTAATTTAAATTCACGGTTTGTTTATTGTTTTTTTGCCACGTGAAATTTTGAGCTGACGCATTGAGGCGACCCAACGAAGCGACGGGCGCTTTTGTTTACATTTTACGTGTCACTCTGAGCTCGGTCAAGCGAATCGGTGACCAGACGTTTCCCCTCTCCCCCCCACCCACCCCTCCCTCCACCCCTCCCCTCACCCCTCCACCCCACCCACCCCTCCCCCCACCACTAGGGTTATGATGCAAAGTTGAGTTAAGGCAAACTCAGTCTGTAAATGTTTGAAATTAATCAATACTGTTAGTTATGTCTCATATATAAGGGATTTATAGTCAAAAACTTTGTTTTTACGGGTTTGTTTTATTACAAGCTTTTAGTTAACTCACACTGTTTGTATGTTGTATCCGTCAAATCTTGTAACGTAAAATTAAAACCACTTCTGATGGGCCTAGAGATCTCAAAATTTTACCACAGATAGATCTTGGATGACAATACATTGTATCAAAATTTTCAGATAGATCGAATGTACCGTAATTAAATAAATGCATTTTTACGTTTATCTTTATATATAATCTGTATCCGTGCTATTCTTGACTTTCACGTGAATGTCACCGGAGTTCACAACCAGCCATGGATGACGACATTCCAGGTGTTAAACAGCTCAGTAATTCGAAACTAAATCTAAATTGACATGATAATACAAGAGGAACAACTGGTATTTGTGTGGCCTAGTTTGCCCAATTGTTAGCTTAATGGATTTTCGACCTGGGGGTACTGGGTTCAATTTTCAGTTGGGGAAACTGTTATTTTTTAAATACATAAATTTGTAATTAATAATCTCTCTTTTTACCACTATCACATTTAAGTTATAGACAACGAAGTTTGACTAATTAAATTGAGTTGATTATGTCAAAAAATTGATTTAAAAATTGTGTTACTAAAAAGTAGAAAATAAAATATTAAAAAAATCTTATTTTAAAAGGACACGCTTTTATTTACATATAGAAAGTGCACTAAAAAGAAGAAAATAAAAATTTTCAATCGGTGAACCTATCGACTGCACATAAAAGCGTGGGGCCCTCATCACAACTCGCAATCATGTACAAAGCTGCGAAACATAAATACAAATTTATATGAATATTAATAAACATTTAAAGTTTCACAACTTTGATCATATACATGCTACTATCATATTAATTAGAAAAATTTATCTATATGCAAAAGAGTAGTTGCAATAAGAAATGAGTTGTAATGGGCGCCCCACGCTTTTATGTGCAGTCGATAGGTTCACGGATTGAAAAATTTTATTTTCTTCTTCTTAGTGCACTTTCTATATGTAAATAAAAGCGTGTCCTTTTAAAAAAAGATTTTTTAAATATTTTATTTTATTATTTCCTATATCAAATTCCAAATAGTTAAAAACGCGATGAACTATAGATTTTACGGTGCAATGATTTAGCAACAGATAATGCGTCACCAAAAAAGTGATTATCTCTCATTTCAATTAATACTAAATTAAATTTCTCCAGTTGCTAATATACAGCACTAACATCATTTGATTTGGAACACCGTCTTGTTACCGCATGCTTCTTTAGGCTGATTTCAGTGACTGAGGAAATTTTGTTGGATTTAACTTTATAAATCGGCCAAATCTGGCTACAGTCAGATTTAAAAATTTGAATCCGATAAACCCCTAGTAACAATCTGACACCCACATGTGGACTGAGCCTTGTCCCACACAAGGCTCCCTGCATAGGTTTGACACGAGAAAGTGACAACGGCTGTCGAGTATGTGATAACTTGGAGGAGATGCTCTAGCATCTGTTGACAGAATGGCCAAGGCTTGTCGGGGATCTGGACAGGTCAGTTCAAACAATTTGGGAATTTTATCTTTATGGCGATGTCCGCTTAATAGGCATTACCAGTAATAGGCCTTGCCAGCAATATACCTTGCCAGTAATAGGTCTTGCCAGCAATAGGCCTTGCCAGTAATAGGCCTTGCCAGTAATAGGCCTTGCCAGTAATAGGCCTGGCCAGTAATAGGCTTTTCCAGTAATAGGCCTTGCCAGTAATAGGCCTTGTCAGTAATAGGCCTTGCCAGTAATAGGCCTTGCCAGTAATAGGCTTTGCCAGTAATAGGCTTTGTCAGTAATAGGCCTAGCCAGTAATAGGCTTTGCCAGTAATAGGCCTTGCCAGCAATAGGCTTTGTCAGTAATAGGCCTTGCCAGTAATAGGCCTTGCCAGTAATAGGCCTTGCCAGTAATAGGCTTTGCCAGTAATAGGCTTTGTCAGTAATAGGCCTTGCCGGTAATAGGCTTTGCCAGTAATAGGCCTTGCCAGTAATAGGCCTTGCCAGTAATAGGCTTTTTCAGTAAAGCCTTGCCAGTAATAGGCCTTGTCAGTAATAGGCCTTGCCAGCAATAGGCCTTGCCAGTAATAGGCCTTGCCAGTAATAGGCTTGCTAGTAATAGGCTTTGCCAGTAATAGGCATTGCCAGCAATAGGCCTTGCCAGCAATAGGCCTTGCCAGTAATAGGCTTGCTAGTAATAGGCTTTGCCAGTAATAGGCATTGCCAGTAATAGGCCTTGCCAGCAATAGGATTTGCCAGCAATAGGCTTGCCAGTAATAGGCATTGCCAGTAATAGGCCTTGCCAGCAATAGGCTTTGCCAGCAATAGGCTTGCCAGTAATAGGCCTTGCCAGCAATAGGCTTGCCAGCAATAGGCCTTGCCAGTAATAGGCTTGCCAGTAATAGGCCTTGCCAGTAATAGGCTTTGCCAGCAATAGGCCTTGCCAGCAATAGGCTTGCCAGTAATAACCTTTGCCAGTAATAGGCCTTGCCAGCAATAGGCTTGCCAGTAATAGGCTTTGCCAGTAATAGGCCTTGCCAGCAATAGGCGTTGCCAGTAATAGGCCTTGCCAGCAATAGGCTTTGCCAGTAATAGGCTTTGCCAGTAATAAGCTTTGCCAGTAATAGGTTTTGCCAGTAATAAGCTTTGCCAGTAATAGGCTTTGCCTACCATGGGCCTTGCCCGTATTAGGAATTGCCAGTAAAACAATGATCAAGGTTATTAAAGCTTGAATATGGACAACAAAGGAGAATGTCGAGTACTTAGTGATTAATATTAAAACATTATTAAACTGATCCTATCAGGGCCCTCATGTATTGTACTATAACGTTAGATTATTTTAAAGTTCACGATTTATTTTGAAGATGAAAACAAATAATTCCTTTTTGTCATTAATAATAATAATAATAATAATACATTGATAATTTATATAGCGCTGTATTCCCAGTAAGGAACCCGGCTCAAAGCTCTGTATATGAAGATTTTAACATACATATAATAATTAAATAAACAATCGTATCATAACAACCACATACATGATAATATGCTACACATAAGAAACATTAATCTTTAAAATAAATGTTGTTTCATTAATTTTGAAAATAAATTTTAAAAAGATGCGTCTTAATTGCAGTCTTGAAGGACATGGTAGTAGGATACGACTGATGTGTAATGGTATAAAATTCCATTGCTTGGCTGCACAAAAAGAGAAAAACCTTTCTCCAAATATTTTAGTTCGTGTCATAGGAACAGAGATATTAACGCATAAAAGCACAGTGAAGCGAAAAATATATATATTATCATTTTTGGAAATAAAGTTCTCTAATCCTTCTACACAATACTTAAAAGTTTAAACTATTAACAAATATTTAATATTTTAAGAAATATATAGATTTGTTGTAGTATTGAAGTTACAAGTCAAACACTGATTGTAATAATTCACGTTCAACTATATAAATTTTGAAATGTATCATTATCTATCTATATATATAATTCTCTTCGTGGTCGGACCCTGCGAGACATCAAGCTGCAAGTATGTTCAACAGATACTAATTTTAGAAAGCAGCGCACCAAATTACTGCACCAATGCATCAAAAGGTGTGCAAATTAAATATGCGCTGTAAAAAAAAATTATTATATGACGTCATTGTTGTCGCTGATATTTTAATTTTAAAAAAGAGGATTTGATGATGGTTAATTATAACATCAAAAAACAAATGGTGCGCCATAGACGCCCTACAACCCCTATTATAAAATACTTTGTGTTCCTTTCAGAAAGTTTAATATTTCGTATTGATCAAACAAGGACAAGTAAGTTGGACTTTTGAAAAAGGTCGGCGCCGTAAAAAGGTGCATTCAAGGTGCTCCATGAGCAAGTGTGCGGCGTGGCGCATACGCCGCGGGGCGTCTAGTTAAGTCTAGTAGGTAAATAATCTTGTTGTATCTGGGAACGAATGAAAGTGCTAAACACTTTGATAGACTGTACATAGGTAATATCAATAGCACATAGGTATGCAGCGAATATGATTGTGTTGACAAAACAAATAAATATGCATGAATATCGGAAAAACAATGTTTTCGCCAAGGTATAAAAATCATTAAGAAAAATAATAAAGACATTGACATTAAGACATACTATTAAATTTTAAAATAATGTTATATAGTAAAAAAAACATTACTGATTAAATAAAAGAATAAAAACCAAGATACTTGTTATTACTTTAACAAATTAAATATAAATTTCAAAATAAATTATTTCCCTTGATTACATTTAAACTAAAATACAAACTACTAGATAAGCCACGAGCGTAGCGTACGGTACAGATTTGCTCATGGATAGTGCAAAGAAAGGGGGGAAAGAACGGACACAAACTACAGCATGAAGAAATAAAAACAACGCGTGTGAACGTCGGTGGGGGGAACCACCGACGCATTGTTGGTCTCGAGAAATTCGCACTGAGGTTATCTACCTGCCCACCACCTCTCACCACCCTAGCTTGCCAACCATCAACTGTGATTGACCCACCCTAACGAGGGTCAGCCATGTTCACAATACAGGTGAAAAAGAACGGGCACAAACACACAAATATAGACATTTAAAAAAAAACTATGATTTTGCTGGGGCATGAACTCAGGACCTTCCTCCGATGTCAGTGTAGTCGGTTTTTAGTGTAGTATATACAAATATAGACTAAAGTTATACTAATAATTACTATAATATTCATACTCTGTCACCAAGTGATAACGTAATAATTATTTGCTAATACTATAGTAGCTTATTGGTATAAATAGAATTTGACGGTATGGACTATTATTGATTCGATTTGCTTCTATCTACCTTCACTCTCAATCTTTGAATTTTAGATTATTATTATTGATACTTTTAATTTGTGTATGCCACATCCTAATTTACTAATTAAAAGTAAAATTTTAAAAGGGGCGTATTTCATAAAGTAAAAATATGGGGAGGGGCGGATAAATATAATAAGGGACAGACTAAAAGACTGACTCACATGCTTTTCAATAATTTTGGGGGGGGGGATTGATTTGGGGGGGGGGTAATTTTTTTCTTAATTTTTTTCTTAGACAGTGAGTGTTTCAGGGGCAAATAGGAGACAAGATTTTCACAATTTTTTACTTGCTATAAATAACTTTTTCAATCATTTGAAACGACTAACATAGTTTTAGGATGAATAATGACATAGTTTTAAAATAATGATATTTATTTTACGTATTACATATCTTGTAAAAAAAAAGATGCTAGCATACAACTTTATCCATAATGACACTGACTTTCTTTGCCTCAAATCGGGATTGACAGTAACATGAGTCAAGAAAACTTTTAAGTGGGGGCCTATGCATTGTCAACTTTCTCTCTCCTTCCTATTTGGTTTATGGTTTTGCTGTTGTCAGACTCTTCGGCCTTTTCGTTAACCTGGGATCAAGTGATTTCTAAACTTCCCATGCACGTTTATCTGCACTTGTTCTTTGGGCCTAAGACGATTTGCAAGGTTAAGTACTTGTTTTTACAAACAATTTAAGATGTATAAAGGAGATAAAAATTAGTAATTCATCTTTGTAATATACTTATGAAAACATAGTACTACAATAATTATAATATTGGGAAGGACATTTTCTACACATTGTTGCCTAAAGTTTAATATTTAAGGCATATACAGTTAGACTGATTGGTTTCCATGTTTAAGTCACAAGCCAAAATATAATAGACACGGGGATTTCTATTATACAAAATTGCATACATCAAGCAATTATTATTTTTCCGTAAGCCATTCAATTAAACCACTTTTTTTTTCTAAAGTAATTGAAATATTGTTTTGTTTTTTTCTCTTTTTAGTTAATCCTCTTATTGGTGTTGCTCAGTCTCAACTGACAGTGGACAAATGTAGAACAAATTATCATTATAAACATGTGAGAGGTGATCATATTGAGCCACACAGTACATAACTAGTCATGTTAATGTATGATCTGGTTTAGACTGGACATCATATTGAGGCGCACAGTTTATAACTTGTCATGTTAATGAATGATCTGGTTTAGACTGGACATCATATTTAGCCACACAGTTTATAACTAGTCTTGTTAATGAATGATCTGGTTTAGGTGGACATTATATTTAGCCACTCCGTTTATAGCTAGTCATGTTAATAAATGATCTGGTTTAGACTGGGCATCATATTTAGCCACACAGTTTATAATAAGTCATGTTAATGAATGATCTGGTTTAGACTGGACATCATATTTAGCCACACAGTTTATAACTAGTCTTGTTAATGAATGATCTGGTTTAGGTGGACATTATATTTAGCCACTCCGTTTATAACTAGTCTTGTTAATGAATGATCTGGTTTAGGTAGACATTATATTTAGCCACTCCGTTTATAGCTAGTCATGTTAATGAATGATCTGGTTTAGGCTGGACATCATATTTAGCCACACAGTTTATAACTTTTTATGTTAATGAATGATCTGCTTTAGACTGGACATCATATTTTCTTGACCAAAATCTGTGGCGTCTTGCTGTGTTGGGTCAAGGTGAATATGTTTGTTAAATTTCAGTTCAATTGCACTCAAATAATGAAACCAGAAATGTAATTTTTTTGATACAACATTAAAAGTTTAGTCACCATGTTAGGAACTAACACTTGTAGATACATATAATAATAATAATAAATTGATAATTTTTATAGTGCTGCATCCCAGCAAGGAGCCGGGCTCACAGCGTTTTACATGGAGATAATAACATGCATTTAATAATAAAATAAAAATTCTTATCATAATAACCATAATATCCTTAGTACGTGGAGATAATAACATACATATGATAATTAAATAAACATTCTTATCACAATAACCACATAAATGACAGCATGTTACACATAAGCTACGTTTATCATTACAAAAGAAAAATTGTTTCTTTAATTTTCAAAATAAATTTTGAAAAGATGCGTCTTAAGTGCAGTCTTGAAGGAATTGGTAGATGAAATACTCCGGATGTGTAATGGTGGAGAATTCCTTTGTTTGGCTGCACAAAAATAGAATGACCTTTCGCCAAAGGTTTAAGTTCGTGTCTTAGGAACACAGAGAATGCGCTTGTCTGCAGAAGAGCGTAGCTGACGACTTCGTGAGTAGACCGACAGAAGCTCAGTAAGATAGGAAGGGCATGAGTCATAGAAGAAGTTGTGACAGAGGACGGCCAGTTTGTAATCAGTTCGGGCTTGTATAGGTAGCAAATGGAGTGAGTAAAGTAGCGGAGTAACATGGTCATGTTAATGGAGTGAGTAAAGTAGCGGAGTAACATGGTCATGTTAATGGAGTGAGTAAAGTAGCGGAGTAACATGGTCATGTTAATGGAGTGAGTAAAGTAGCGGATTAACATGGTCATGTTAATGGAGTGAGTAAAGTAGCGGAGTAATATGGTCATGTTAATGGAGTGAGTAAAGTAGCGGAGTAACATGGTCATGTTAATGGAGTGAGTAAAGTAGCGGAGTAACATGGTCATGTTAATGGAGTGAGTAAAGTAGCGGATTAACATGGTCATGTTAATGGAGTGAGTAAAGTAGCGGAGTAACATGGTCATGTTAATGGAGTGAGTAAAGTAGCGGAGTAACATGGTCATGTTAATGGAGTGAGTAAAGTAGCGGAGTAACATGGTCATGTTGTTTGTTGCCTTTAGAACTTATCTGGTAGCTGTAGTTTTTCAATGCATTGTTTTGGTGCACCTGACAGAAGAGAATTCCAGTAATCCATACGAGCTAGTACAAGAGCACAGACTAGAGTTTTTATTGCACTAACTGTTAATTAAAGACGGATTGAGCTGATCTGATGAACGGCGGCGTAGGCAGAGCGACAGATGTGATTGATGAAGTTGTTGGTAGACATATTGTCAGAAATAATGTAGCCCAGATTCCTAGTCGATGTCTTGAACAGTATATCAGAACTAGCCACCTGAATAGAATTTGGAAAAGTCAAAGCCTACGTGATTTATTGTTGCAGAATAGGAGGGCTTCTGTCTTGTCATCATCCAGTTTGAGCTTGCTGAAAGTCATCCAAGACATTAACTCACCAATTCACTCTTGCATCCATTTGACAGTCATATGTAATTGTTTTATCGAAATGTTTCTTCTGATACCTGATGATAACTTTATTTTCTTTTATAAAATTGATAATTACGTTAAAAAATCAATTAATCCTAAATATACGAGACATTAAAGAATGTTGTGTTAGTCAGGCACTGGTATGACTAATGTTGTGTTAGTCAGGCACTGGTATGACTAATGTTGTGTTAGTCAGGCACCGGTATGACTGACATCTGTTAAGAAGAAATTCTTCAGTGCAGATAGCTTCATTATAATTACTTTTCTGGTACAGAATCTCAAATGGTATTGTGCTGATATTTATTATATTTTTTTTAAACTTCGTTGTATGACTTTCAAGTTTTTATTTATTGAAAATAACAATGGCTGTAATTTGAAATAAAATAGATAAACAATTCGATAATCATTAATAATTGAAATGACTTAAAATCAAATAAAATTGAGCTAAGAGTATCTCATCAAATTGTTTATTATACCAAAATAATTAAAGAAGAATACAAGTAAT
>CALYLW010002305.1:78074-119031 GCA_944989445.1 Ampullaceana balthica | reverse complement strand
GTTTTGGTGTGTGAATGGCTGGGCATAAATGTAGAGAGAATACTTCTATCGTCTCAAGGGCAGCCGCTTTCTGTACATGTTCAGGGCTGCGTTTCGTCACCGCCGCGTCAGTCAAAGAAAAACGTATTTCGGTACGTGTGCATTCCGCATAGGGCGGTTTGAGTGGGACACTTATAATTTGTCTTCTATTTCGTGGGGGTTTGACGTTCCTATCAAGTTCCGTTACTTGATGCATAAATGAGGAACGTTTCAAACACCCACGTCCGCCCCAGTTGAGCTGCATTTGGTAGCAGGGCTCCCTAATGTCTAGCCTGCGGTACCTCTCTGCAGTCGTTATGATTGCCTTGTCCCTACGAATATCGAGCGGCTCTACGTTTGCAATGACTTCCACAGCAGCTGTGGGTGTCGTTCTGTATGCGCCACAGATAAATCTTAAAGCCTGGTTCTGGATTCGACCCAGTTTTTCCAATGCCGTTTTGCTGGCAAAGGCTTGGACGGGCATGCTGTAGTCCATAATCGACCTCACACTGCCCAGAAAGAGAGCTCTGAGTGTGCTTGCTCCAGCGCCCCAGTTTGTGCATGCAAGCTTTGTCACCAGGTTGAGCTTGGCGGTAGCCTGAGAGTACAGGTCTTGTACAACGTTATGCATTTGCACCTTTTGATCCAGTTTGACTCCCAGGTATACCGGTTGTTTGTCCCATTTGAGCACCACATCGTTTATTTTAAGCACACACCCTCCTCTATTCTGATTACTTGTCACATACCCTCCTCTACTCTGATTACTTGTCACACACCCTCCTCTACTCTGATTGCTTGTCACACACACTCCTCTACTCTGATTACTTGTCACACACCCTCCTCTACTCTGATTACTTGTCACACACACTCCTCTACTCTGATTACTTGTCACACACACTCCTCTACTCTGATTACTTGTCACACACACTCCTCTACTCTGATTACTTGTCACACACACTCCTCTACTCTGATTACTTGTCACACACCCTCCTCTACTCTGATTACTTGTCACACACCCTCCTCTACTCTGATTACTTGTCACACACCCTCCTCTAATCTGATTACTTGTCACACACCCTCCTCTACTCTGATTGCTTGTCACACACACTCCTCTACTCTGATTACTTGTCACACACACTCCTCTACTCTGATTACTTGTCACACACCCTCCTCTACTCTGATTACTTGTCACACACCCTCCTCTACTCTGATTACTTGTCACACACCCTCCTCTAATCTGATTACTTGTCACACACCCTCCTCTACTCTGATTACTTGTCACACACACTCCTCTACTCTGATTACTTGTCACACACAATCCTCTATTCTGATTACTTGTCACACACCCTCCTCTACTCTGATTACTTGTCACACACCCTCCTCTACTCTGATTACTTGTCACACACCCTCCTCTACTCTGATTACTTGTCACACACACTCCTCTACTCTGATTACTTGTCACACACACTCCTCTACTCTGATTACTTGTCACACACACTCCTCTACTCTGATTACTTGTCACACACACTCCTCTACTCTGATTACTTGTCACACACCCTCCTCTACTCTGATTACTTGTCACACACCTCCTCTACTCTGATTACTTGTCACACACACTCCTCTACTCTGATTACTTGTCACACACACTCCTCTACTCTGATTACTTGTCACACACCTCCTCTACTCTGATTACTTGTCACACACACCTCCTCTACTCTGATTACTTGTCACACACACTCCTCTACTCTGATTACTTGTCACACACACTCCTCTACTCTGATTACTTGTCACACACACTCCTCTACTCTGATTACTTGTCACACACACTCCTCTACTCTGATTACTTGTCACACACACTCCTCTACTCTGATTACTTGTCACACACACTCCTCTACTCTGATTACTTGTCACACACCCTCCTCTACTCTGATTACTTGTCACACACACTCCTCTACTCTGATTACTTGTCACACACACTCCTCTACTCTGATTACTTGTCACACACCTCCTCTACTCTGATTACTTGTCACACACACTCCTCTACTCTGATTACTTGTCACACACACTCCTCTACTCTGATTACTTGTCACACACACTCCTCTACTCTGATTACTTGTCACACACACTCCTCTACTCTGATTACTTGTCACACACACTCCTCTACTCTGATTACTTGTCACACACCCTCCTCTACTCTGATTACTTGTCACACACACTCCTCTACTCTGATTACTTGTCACACACACTCCTCTACTCTGATTACTTGTCACACACACTCCTCTACTCTGATTACTTGTCACACACACTCCTCTACTCTGATTACTTGTCACACACACTCCTCTACTCTGATTACTTGTCACACACCCTCCTCTACTCTGATTACTTGTCACACACACTCCTCTACTCTGATTACTTGTCACACACACTCCTCTACTCTGATTACTTGTCACACACACTCCTCTACTCTGATTACTTGTCACACACACTCCTCTACTCTGATTACTTGTCACACACACTCCTCTACTCTGATTACTTGTCACACACACTCCTCTACTCTGATTACTTGTCACACACACTCCTCTACTCTGATTACTTGTCACACACACTCCTCTACTCTGATTACTTGTCACACACACTCCTCTACTCTGATTACTTGTCACACACCCTCCTCTACTCTGATTACTTGTCACACACACTCCTCTACTCTGATTACTTGTCACACACACTCCTCTACTCTGATTACTTGTCACACACACTCCTCTACTCTGATTACTTGTCACACACCCTCCTCTACTCTGATTACTTGTCACACACACTCCTCTACTCTGATTACTTGTCACACACACTCCTCTACTCTGATTACTTGTCACACACCCTCCTCTACTCTGATTACTTGTCACACACCCTCCTCTACTCTGATTACTTGTCACACACCCTCCTCTACTCTGATTACTTGTCACACACACTCCTCTACTCTGATTACTTGTCACACACACTCCTCTACTCTGATTACTTGTCACACACACTCCTCTACTCTGATTACTTGTCACACACCCTCCTCTACTCTGATTACTTGTCACACACACTCCTCTACTCTGATTACTTGTCACACACACTCCTCTACTCTGATTACTTGTCACACACACTCCTCTACTCTGATTACTTGTCACACACCCTCCTCTACTCTGATTACTTGTCACACACACTCCTCTACTCTGATTACTTGTCACACACACTCCTCTAACTCTGATTACTTGTCACACACCCTCCTCTACTCTGATTACTTGTCACTCACACTCCTCTACTCTGATTACTTTTCACATACACTCCTTTAACCTCATTACTTGTCACACACCCTCCTCTACTCTGATTACTTGTCACACACACTCCTCTACTCTGATTACTTGTCACATACACTCCTCTAACTCTGATTACTTGTCACACACACTCCTCTACTCTGATTACTTGTCACACACGCTCCTCTACTCTGATTACTTGTCACACACACTCCTCTACTCTGATTACTTGTCACACACGCTCCTCTACTCTGATTAATTGTCACACACACTCCTCTACTCTGATTAATTGTCACACACACTCCTCTACTCTGATTACTTGTCACACACACTCCTCTACTCTGATTACTTGTCACACACACTCCTCTACTCTGATTACTTGTTACACACACTCCTCTACTCTGATTACTTGTTACACACACTCCTCTACTCTGATTAATTGTCACACACACTCCTCTACTCTGATTACTTGTCACATACCCTCCTCTACTCTGATTACTTGTCACACACACTCGTCTACTCTGATTACTTGTCACACACACTCCTCTACTCTGATTACTTGTCACACACACTCGTCTACTCTGATTACTTGTCACACACCCTCCTCTACTCTGATTACTTGTCACACACCTTCCTCTACTCTGATTACTTGTCACACACCCTCCTCTACTCTGATTACTTGTCACACACCCTCCTATACTCTGATTACTTGTCACACACACTCCTCTACTCTGATTACTTGTCATACACCCTCCTCTACTCTGTCCTCTCTCATGCCCTCTGACCACACACGCCCACGGTATCCGAGTTCACAAAACCGTCCACGTGAACTCGTGTTCACGCAGTGCTTACACATTCTCCCTACATTTATGCCCAGCCATTCACACACCAAAACATCAGACTGTGACACCAAGTGCTTTTGAAAAAAAATAGTTTTTTTTCATATATAAAGGAATTAAATTTATATCCACATAGTTGAAAAAATAATTTTATAGTACATTTTTAAAAAAAATCAAATTAATATTCAACTGAACCTACTTTCCCTCTAAATTTGTCATAATATATACACAAAGAGATCATAATGGTGACAAATACAAACTTGTATTAAAAAGACATGAGTCAATAAAATCTGTTAACAGCTAAAATAAGAACGACATTTTAGGAAAGAAGCATGGGTAAACTGAAAAATGTAAGAATACTATAAATATAGCACAATAATTTGTGTCAAATTTACTTGGCCAATTAAAAGCTGACCATGGCTCATTCGATTCACTGATTTGAAAGGCAAGTTTTGGTAGCAAAATGTTCAGTAATGATTTAATTACAGATAATTACTTCAACAGCAACTATAAAAAGAAAGTAAATAACAATAATAAAACATTTAATAGCCAAAGATTGTAAACACACAAATCAGATCGTAATGTTTGACTTTGGGTCTGAGAGTTTAGAAATGGGTGAGTCATTATGAACAGCTCAAAACTGTCAACGGCCCTAAAACAATCAGTATCGTTTAGCTATAACGAAATATTAATTTAAAAGGTAAAGTCTGTATTGCTGTGTTTCTCGGTGGCTAAATATACAGACCTACTTTCTCACACTGAATTGAAGTGTTCTGAACAGAGTAGGGGCTCTGAAAGCGGGACTTCAATCTTTTCTATCAAAAGCATGCTCTGGCAGAGAAGTTTAAAAACTATTGTTGGGTTGCACATCTTGCATATTTAGCAGATATTGTTTAGCTTGTTAATGTTAAACAAAGAACTGCAGGGACATAAATCAACATATTTTCAGTCAGCGAAAATATTGCAGAGTTTGGATGAAAGCTGTCATATAGGAAACAAAAAAACAGGTTGAAACAAGATAGCGGCATTTTCAAAGGATATCAACTTTGAAAATTGGGAGACCGTCAAAACGTTTTAGCTTTACGCAACAATGTACTTTAGTGAATAAGGATAATCAAATCTAGTGGTCTATATAAACAAAGTGGTGAAATTGATCGGACTCTGAAGACAGCGTGCAACTTGCCCTGACATCAAAATCACCCAATGTCGCTGTTATTATGTCTAAAAATAAAGGAACAACATTTCTGAGAGAACTTAACTGTAAAGAGAATTAAAGAAGAATCCTCTGTGTTTTTATTACTTATTATTATATCTAGAATGCCTAGGGCCAAAAGGCTTATAACCGTTATAACCAATATATGTATTATCATATTTAAGATGGCTAGGGCCATAAGGCTTAAAACCGTTATAACCAATATATTTATTAGTATATCTAGAATTGCTGGAGCCATAAGGCTTATAACCGTTATAACCAACATATTTATTATTATATCTAGAATGGATACGGCCCTAATTGCCATCCATAAAGTACGTCACGCTATTTTTGACCATTTTGACCCCCCTCCTCCCTGTCACAAACTGTCACAAATCTCGGGCCCCCCCCCCTTAAAGTACGTCACACTTTGCAAAAAAAACTAATTAAAATATTACATTTAATACTTAAAATTCATTTCACTATTGATCTGTATTAAAATATAAAATTTCCACTTAAAAGTAGGGATGTACCGGATTCAAAATGTTGAAATCCGGCTGGAGCTGAAGTGGGTCGGATTTATGAAGTGAAATGCGGCTGGAGCCGGAATCAGATTTGTTAAAAGGGCCGGATTCCGTATTTTCCGGGGATTATGAATATATATATATAAATTATGGATCTACCGGCAAGCCGGATTTATGTAGTGAAATTGTGCCGGAGCCGGATTTTTAAAATTACATAATAAAAAGGAAACAAAACAATTTGACTAAAAAAAGACTAGATAGACCAATTATGTGACCAACTATTGTGCTATATTTAATCTGTTTATTATGGTCCTATGAATTATATTTCATTTAACATATATTCACTGGACATCATCTGTGTTCATCCATAGTTACGACTGGCATCAATCTTTCACAATCATCGTTTCCTGGAAGGATAATTGCAAACAGATCAACTCGTCCTCATCTAGCCACTCAACAGCCTCTATATGTGCATTTTCTCCTCTGGCAATAACTGCCATGGGTTCTCTTTGACTTCTAGACGTGATTCTCAAAGGACGGATGCGTTTTATCTGAGTTGATTCTTAAACAGTTTTGGTGGGCACATTCTCCTGAGCCCGAGCTCTGTGTTGTCCAGTATGTTTCTTCAACATTGTTTGTGAGGCAAAATATGAGTGACATACTTTGCAAAGTCGATCAAATAAGCTGGTAATCATATGGTTGTACTTTGAAAGCTCCTGTTGATCTTGGCATAATTTCATCAAATTTGAGAGTTTGTGCTACAAACAAGGAAGGAAATTTATGAGAATCTGCATCTGCTCTTTCTTAAGCTTTGATTCCATCATTTGCTTGGTTGATTGGGATTGAAGGAGGGAAAAATCTTTAAGGTAAAACGTTAAAATATGAGCTTCGTGCTTTGTCGCAACATTTCATGTCCTGATATTTAATAATAATTTGAGTGAAATATTGGCTGGTGCGAACATGATTGTCAAACCATTCCTGATCCTTCGATATCAGTCCTGCTGTATCCAATTCAGATTTATGAACAACACCTTCAGGAGATACGCATTTCAATGCTATTTTGACATAAAACTAATTCTAATGTTTCACAAAATTTTTGAAAATTATTTTTAAAGCTATTTAAATTCTACTAAAAAATTATAAATAAATTAGAAAAAAAACACTAAAAATAATAAATGTGTGACAACACACATGGCCTGACCCCCTCCCCCCTGTCACAAAGTGTCACACTTTCTTAGACCCCCTCCCCCCTCGGAGCGTGACGTACTTTATGGACGGCCCCTAAGGCTTATAAACGTTATAATGTATATATTTAACCGTCAACTGTTATAATTGTATAAAATAAATTCCCCTTTAAATCTTGATTCCTCGTGGTAATTTCACTTAAACTATATAGACACAATCCTTTGTCATATTCAGTTTTCGACAATTGACAGACCTATAAAACTAACAAGATACGTTTTCGGCTATGGCTCTACCCCAGACATTTGGGGAGAGGGATGCAACGCTCCCCAGAATCCCCCGAGTTTTTTGGGCTCAATCTTGCGACTTTGGGGTTAAAGTCAACATATTTTTTTATATTTTGGGGTAACGGTCAAACACGTTCGCCGGCCCCTGGAATATTATAATCTCATTGCTTCTCTGGCAGCTGGCATTACTCAAGACAGTTGGGAATAATATTCACTATTAATATACTAAGGGTTGTAGGGCGCCGTACATTGACTTGGGCAGCGTTATGGACCCAGAGACGCGGGTTTTTATTTTGTCATATATATATATATACAATAATAGAATACAAGAAAGATTATATAACAAGCAGGGTAAGTTTGAGCCTAAATATCTGAAGGAACTTGAATAAATCAAGTGGGCTTGCATTCATTAATTTATTTATGACATGTAACGTAAAATAGTCCTTGCTTGACGATGTCATGTGAGATATTTTAATACACTTATTTAAAGCATAAATTTCTAGGTCTTGTGGATTACCATGTGTACACTTATCAAGTATTTTCAGTATTCTGTAAAATGACAAAACTTCCAACAAATTTCTAAAGTAACATCATCTTATGAAATATTAGCAACATTTTTATTTCACGTTGTGTCCTAACTTCTTCGTGATTTCATAATTTCAATGCTATCAACTCTATAAGTTTATTTTATAGGTTAGTTTTTATAAACCCAAAATACGCTCTTTTACCAGCTTTCATACACTTTGCAGTCTTTCTCAGTCCCATAATTGACTGAGTCATACACATGCAAGGGATTGTAACAGATTAAAAAAAGTTTAAAACAAATACAAAACACGCAAATGTCACAACAAACGTTACATGGTATCTAATATTGACATCTGATAAATACTATTCAGTCTCCAGTGTATTTGCAGTATACATGTTCTTAACAGATTTTCTATAAATGTTTAGTCTACAGTTTACATGTTTTTCACACTATTTTTTTTTAAAAATGTGTACATATTCCATTATCATTTTATTAACTTAAATAAAAAATATTAAAATTTTTTTAATAAAAAAACATTAAAAAATTAGTCAAGTTTAGAGGAGTGTTTATAAATTAAAGATTGCTTAAGGTTTGCGTAATTAGTCGGCTTTATAACTTGCTTTATTACAAGTTATCAATTATTTTTGTTTTAATAATAAAATTAATATTTAGTTTGTAATCAAGTCAACATCACATATATGGCTAATTATGAGATTCTAATAAAAGTTAATATTTTTAAAGAAGCACACTATAAACTTTTAAATCAGTTTAAGTTTAAAAATAAATAAAGGTTAACCGGGTGGGAAAAATATAGGTACTTTTCAGGCATTGTATCCCTAATACAAGGGACCGAGTTCGAGTGGCAAGACTAGGGAAAAAAATGCAAAACCTGAGAATGTAAATTGCGCCCTTTCAAAACGTATATAAATATATCGTTTAAAGTAATTATATAAATTTAATAGTTTTATGAAAAGTGAAATGAATAGAATACTAAAATGTGTTTTGATCCTCAAATGTTATATTTCAATAAATTCATAAATTCTTCACCTGAGCAAACATTTAAGTAGTACACGTTATTAGAAAAAGATCTCATAGAAGTGTAAATTATAGTTAAATACATTTTAAAATTAAAGATGATATCATTGATCTTCTCATCTACGTTGTCAAGTAAAGTTAAATCTGAAATACGTCAGCGCTGGTGCTTTGTGGTGCGATGCTGATGGGAAGAACAATTTCGTTGCACGTCATATTAGAAAAGCTATAACATTTATTTAAAAACAAATATTCACAACTCTATAACAGAGAGCATTAAAAGACAAATAATATTTACCAACGGAACCAAATATCTGTATGGATGATACTCTGTGTTAGCAAAGATAAGTTATTGTGTCTTAAATTATTGCAATGCCCCAATTAATACACATACATACAATGTTGCTTCTTGACATTTGATCAAGGATAATAGCCGGATACACGTTTTTATTCACTTTACAATTAAATAATTTCATAAGCCATTTGGCCTGAGAGTTTAGTCATATCTTTTCAAACGTTCTTGAAATATAGAACCATATTTATGTCTTTTAACTTTTAAATAAAATAATTTTTGAATAATTGTTAACCTGCAGAGACAAATTGAAGTCGACAGACACATACAACAGTTAAAAGCTCCATTAGCCTGTGGTCTGCTAGTTGACAGTTTGTGTAACACGCATAGTCTGTGGTCAGCTAATTGGTAGTTTGTGTAAGCAAGAATAGTCTGTGGTCAGCTAATTGGTAGTTTGTATAAGCAAGAGTGTTCTTTGGTCAGCTAATTGGTAGTTTGTATAAGCAAGAGTGTTCTTTGGTCAGCTAATTGGTAGTTTGTATAAGCAAGAGTGTTCTTTGGTCAGCTAATTGGTAGTTTGTGTAAGCAAGAATAGTCTGTGGTCGATGAAACTACATGTTTGTGTAAGCAAGAGTAAATAACAAATATTTTATTATGTGATTTTAGTTTTGTGGTACACACTGTGGTATTACCATATCTGAGGAAACTAAAAATTAAATTACAATCATTCTCCACAAAGAAAGGTCATAATTTAAATTTCAACAGTATTGAAAAATTAACGCTATAAAAGATCAGTTTAAATTAATTATTTACCCATGTCCTACAAGGGAAAGAAATGCAATTTAAGAATAACTAGTTTGTTCTTAATTAAAATGTAAGATTTTACAATTCAAAAGTATATTTACTTTGTCTTTAAATTCTAAAAGCAAGTTATATTTCAAATTATATTGATACAAAGTAACGCAAATTAAAAATAGATCTTTCAAAAATAAGGAAATAGGTACAATTACAACTCATGTTAAAATAAGTATGTTATTACCAGCAAAAAGTCTACATTCACTTGCTTTCGTTCCGTTTCACAATCGACAAGCTGTAAATGCAACTGTTGGAATTACCCAACTTTGGGACTTTCTGTAAGCTCGACTTATAAGAACTGATCCTAATAGGTGTGGTTCAAACTGTAAGTCATGTAAAAATTCAAATAGAGGTGTTCCTCGTCAAACGTTTTGTTTTGTTTGTTTTTTAAAATCTATTTACTAATTTTTAAATCGTGCAACGCCGAGTACCTCAGCTAGTTTGTTTCTAAATAATAAATTTATATTAAGTATGCAGTCACGTGAACAACACATAAATAGCTATTAATGAATTTCTAATTAAAGTTAATATTTTCATGAAGCACTGTATTTTCTTTTCCTGTATACAAATAAATATGTCTTTAAGATTAAATAAGGGTTTATCGTGCAATGAGAATCCTACTTTTTCAATGACATTGTGTCCCTTATTATAGGGATCGAGTTCAAGTGGCCTGCCACTAGGATACAATAGACAAATGTCAGGCACAGTCGTCTAGTATGTATACTTGTAGATAGGCATTTCTTGTAAAGTAAATATATAACTTGAATAGTGTTTTTGTTCAGACTTAAATGACAGGATGTTAAAATGTGTTTTGTTCCTCAAATGTTATCTTTCTATAAATTAGTATAAGCTTTATGCAAGGAAACATTTATGTAGCACAAATTATTAGTACTAAATATATTATTGTAAGTGTAAATTATTGTATAATACATTTTTAAATTAAAGTTGGTATCATTAATCTTCTGATCTAAGGTGTTCAAGAAAATTTCTTATTAAATATGACAGCAAAATTTTGTTGCGCGTTCTTAACCCATTTCAGCTGAGTTATACTTATATAGCGAGTTAAAAGCATAATGCAAAATTGCATCATTCATATCAAAAGCCTGAACAATTGTATTGTTGATGCACACCAAGCCTACTACAACATGTTCATACGAGTAAAGCTCGACACACCAAGCCAACTACAACATGTTCATATGAGTACAGCCCTACACACCAAGCCTAATACAACTTGTTCATATGAGTACAGCCCCACACACCAAGCCTAATACAACTTTTTCATATGAGTACAGCCTCACAAACCAAGATGGCTGTCTCTCTATGAGTACAGCCCCACACACCAAGATGGCTGTGTCGCTATGAGTACAGCCCCACACACCAAGATGGCTGTCTCGCTATGAGTACAGCCCCACACACCAAGATGGCTGTGTCGCTATGAGTACAGCCCCACACACCAAGATGGCTGTCTCTCTATGAGTACAGCCCCACACACCAAGATGGCTGTCTCACTATCCCACAACAACATGTCCATATGAGTACAGCCCCACACACCATGATGGCTGTCTCGCTATCCCACTCTCGTGTATCGTTTATAATCATCTATAAATGTAAAAGAGTAAGGAAAGAGACTTAAATAAATATTGTTATATTTTGCGTGCTTACACTGTAGTAAATCACGGGAATTTTCCTCTGTTCCTAAGACACGCACTAAAACATTTGGTGAAAGTTCTTTCTCTTTTTGTGCCGCCAAACAATGGAATTATCTACAATTACACATCAGTAGTATTCCAAAATTCCAAGTCCTTTAAGACTGCACTTAAAGCAAATCTTTTCAAGATTTATTTTAAAAATTAATGAAACAAAATTTATTTTTAATGATTAACGCAGCTTATGTGTACTGTTCTATCATTTATGTGGTTGTTATAATATGAATGTTTATTTAATACTTATATGTATGTTATTATCTTCATGAAAAACGCTGTGAGCCCAGTTCCTTACTGGGATACAGCGCTTTATAAATTCTCAATTTAGTATTACTATTAGTATATATATTAATGTATTATAGTTATAATGTTCAGATCTTATAATAAAATTACAACATCAAAAACATAAATGACATAACGGTGCATAAAGTAGTGCGAATACAAAATTAATCTTTACCTAAAATGCGTAAACAATGTAGTTGTAAATGTGAGCGTCACTATTTCTGTAACACAAGATCTGAAGGAGTCATTTAGTGTTGATGAAATTAATGTTAAAAGTAAATACACTTTTGGACATATGGGTAGTGAATGTCCATAAACATTTAGTACTTTATGTGAATTAAGGCATAAAAGAACAACTTATGTTATTGCTGTAAATAATATATTGTTTTATTTTTCAGGCGTGAAGAAGATACGACTTGACTTCTCATTGGAAGAATTTAATTACTCTATTTTGGTGATTATTATTAAGAAAACATTTTCGGCCTCAGACAGGTATTAACAAATTCTAAACAAATTTATGAGAAGCCAAAACAACATGCTACTATAATAATTGTATTGTTTGTACTATCAACGCGAGTGCCTTGCACAGAAGATTTATATGCATTATATTGGGTCAGAAAGTGCAAGTCTTAATTATCGAATTTTATATTAAGGTATCAAACGTGTTTGCAGTATATAGAGTAATTTTAACACGTAAATCAAAGTTTATCTTGCTAACAATGCTTTAGACTTCCCTTTATTTTGTTTTTTTCAGAAGTGAAGACGCTACGAGTTGTCATCTCACTAGTGAAGACGATACGAGTTGCCTTCTCACTAGTGAAGACGCTACGAGTTGCCTTCTCACTAGTGAAGACGCTACGAGTTGCCTTCTCACTAGTGAAGACGCTACGAGTTGCCTTCTCACTAGTGAAGACGCTACGAGTTGCCTTCTCACTAGTGAAGACGCTACGAGTTGCCTTCTCACTAGTGAAGACGCTACGAGTTGCCTTCTCACTAGTGAAGACGATACGAGTTGCCTTCTCACTAGTGAAGACGATACGAGTTGCCTTCTCACTAGTGAAGACGATACGAGTTGCCTTCTCACCAGTGAAGACGATACGAGTTGCCTTCTCACCATTGAAGACGATACGAGTTGCCTACGTACTAGCAAACTTTTGATGTCCTGTGTTGGTGATATTATTAAATAAACATTGTCTGACTCTGACAAAAACCAACAATTAATAAATTTAGGAGAGCCCAAAAATAAATGCTACTGTATAAATTGTATTGTCTGCACCATCATAGCGAAATGACATGTACAGAGAACGTATGCATTAATTTGTTTTACTAAATAGCAGAAAGTACAAATTTTAATGATCAAGTTTTATATTATTGTATTAAAAGTACGTCCTATATAATAAAAGGCAATGTTCTGTCCGGTCATCGGTAGCGATTGGTGCCTAAAACTCCTACAGATTCCCACAGCCAACCACTGGCGGAGAAAAATTAAATCTCATTTACATATTGAACGACGTTTTTTTTCCAAGAGATTATTTTGAGCAATGCCAGATGGGATTTGTAGTCAAAAACTTTGTTTTTACAGGTCATTTATTATAACTACAATGTATAGTATATTGACGTGATACACATGTATGGCCGGTAGAGACGGCGGGTCTCTCGACAAACTGCAGTGGAAGGGATGTAGGGTCTCTGGATAGACCGCGGTGTGGGGGGGTCTCTGGACAGACCACGGTGTGGTGGGGTCTCTGGACAGACCGCGGTGTTTTTGAGTGGGGTCTCTGGACAGACCGCGGTGTTGTTGAGTGGGGTCTCTGTACAGACCACGGTGTTGGGGGTGGGGTCTCTGGACAGACCGCGGTGTTGTGGGTGGGGTCTCTAGACAGACCGCGGTGTTGTGGGTGGGGTCTCTGGACAGAACGCGGCGTGGGGTATGCTGTAGGGTTTCTGGACAGACCGCGGTGTGTTGGGTCTCTGGACAGACCACGGTGTGGGGGGTCTCTGGACAGACGGTGGTGTGGGGGTGGGGGTTTCTGGACAGACCACGGTGTGGGGGGTCTCTGTAACGTTATAACTTTGTATCTCTTTTTATGTAGGCGTTCTCACAGTAATTAATCTTGTGCACAATAATTCACTGACGAATTCATTTATCCAAAACAACTTTAATATATATATATATTGTACACATAAGAATCATTTGAGGTAATATGACGTGGAAATCTTAAGTATACACGATACAACCTTCCCTCGTCGGAAGTCTACACACAACTGTTCGCCCAACACTTTCAACCAATAGAAATGCTCCTTTCTTCCCGCGTCCACCATACATGTGACCTTACGTCACAAAATTATGTTAATCAGATGTGACATTCACCCCCATCCTTCAAAAAAAAATGTTTATGAAATACAACATTTTTGGTCTTCATAAAATCAAATCAATCTATATCTATATTCAAATTTCAAATATTTATCATCAATGAACATTCATTTTCTTACATACAACTTCTGGATATAGAATCAATAAGAAAAAATCTGTAGGACTGTAACAGTCTAAACATAAGAAATAATGAGAAAAAATCTGTAGAACTGCAACAGTCTTAACATAAGAAATAATGAGAAAAAATCTGTAGAACTGCAACCGTCTACCTGTGCTGAAAAAATGAAAATGGACTTTTAAACACATCTGTAATTTTGTGTAATTAAAACATTTAAACACTCAATATTATTAAAATTAACTAATAATCCAATGGAATTCAAACACTGTTCCTTGTCCATTGTTCAACAAATAAAAACATTAATATAATTACAGTCTCTGTTTGTATCCTTTAGGAATTCACAGACTAATGTTAAAACAGTCTCTTATTTTATCATTTAGTAATTCACAGAATGTCTTTTTAATAGTCTCTGGTTTTATCAGTTAGGAGTTCACAGAGTGTCTTTATTTATTGTCATTCTACTTAATATGTCTGCAACCACATTGTCCTTTCCCTTCACAGGTTTAATGTCAAATTTGTAGTCGGCTAATAGCATAGCCCAACGATTCACTTTGGCGTTGCTGATCTTCTTCTTGTTGAATGCCACAAGTGGTTTGTGGTCTGTTAGGAGAGTGAATGTTCTACCTAGAAGGTATTTTTGAAGTTTTTGTAGAGCCCACACTATGGCTAGACATTCTCTCTCTATGGTGCTGTAGTTACACTCTGTTTTGGTCAAGTTTCTGCTAAGATACTGTATAGGATGTAGGATACCATCATGTTCTTGCATGAGGCACGCTCCTAATGCAATGGACGATGCATCGGTAGAAACAATGAAAGGTTTGTCCCATTGAGGTGTAACTAAGATGGGTTTCTTCCTGAATGCCTCTTGAATGTTCTCTAATGCGTCGAGGCAATCTCCTGGAAATTGAAATTTTCTAATATCTTTGGTTTTTGTAACTTCTGTTAGTGGATGAACTATTTCTGCATAATTTGCAATAAAAGGTCTGTAAAAGTTACATAGTCCCAGCAGGGCTTGCACTTGTTTTTTAGATTTTGGGACAGACAGATTAAATATCTTGTTTTCATTTTCTGCAGTGGGAGTGACTGCACCGCCTCCTATTCTGTATCCCAAAAAATCTATATACTTCTTTCCAATGTTGATCTTTTCTGGTGAGATTGTCACATTATGTTTCTTGAGTCTATCCAGTACAGCTTCAAGTGTATGGATATGTGATTCCCAATCTTTAGTGTGGATGCATATATCGTCGACATAATGTACCACATTTGGAATTCCTTTTAGCATCACTTTCATAAATCTGCTAAAAGTGGCCGTACTGTTGACCAGTCCAAATGGCATTACTAACCATTCATACACCTCATCCATGGCTATGAATGCAGTGTATTTTATAGAATCAGGATCCATGTTAATCTGCCAAAAACCTCTGTTTAAGTCAAATGTAGTGAATATTCTGGAAGTACCAATTATGTCTATAATGTCTCTTGGGTCTCCAATAGGTTCATGGTCCAATTTTGTAATATTATTCAACTGTCTGTAGTCACAGCACAGTCGAATCTTTCCATTCTTCTTTTTTACTATGACAGTTGGTGAGGTATAGTTAGCTTCAACTGCTTTTCTTATTTTGTTTTCTTTAAGTAGGTAGTCAATTTCTTGCCTTACTGTGTCTCTATGTGCCATTGGAATAGGGTATACTTTGGTCTTGAAGGGTTCATGTTCCAAAACTTGTATCTTGTGAGTCACAGTTTTTGTGTTGCCTGTTTCTTTTGTTATGACACCTTTGTATTTTTGAAAAATTTTGATCACTCTGTGTTTCATATTATCTGGTATGTCAGATGATATTTTTTCACTGTCAAGACTGTTCATTTTCATTGCATTGTCATTTTCATCATTTACCTTGATGATGACATTAACAGTTTGCTTTCCTTCTTTATTGTCATCATATGTTCTTAGTTTGTCAATATGTAATTTTTTCACATGTCCTTTGATATTGACACTATATGTGACATCACTAAGTTTCTCTTCAATTTTGTATGGACCTTCCCATGTGATTTCATTCTTTGTGTTTGGTAAGCATACTAGGACTTGTTGTTCAGGCTCAAATGTTCTCAAATGTCTGTGTCTATTTTTGATTTCTCTATGTCTTGTACTTTGCTTGATTAGTCTTTGCTTTGCTGCTTCAATACTGTAAAGTATTTTATCTCTAGTGTCTGACATCAGCTGATATCTGTCCTGTATGGCATCTTGTTTACTTATAAGCCTTTCTTTGAAATTCTTTAAGGGACTTGCAGGGTTTTGGCCAAACATTAACTCAAAAGGACTAAAGCCAGTGCTTTCATGTTTGCTGCTGTTGTATGCAAACAGTACTAAGGGTAAATATTCATGCCATCTGTCCTCATGGTCCACTGTCACCTTTAATAGCATATTCTTGATGGTTTTGTTTAGTCTTTCAATCACTCCATTTGACTGTGGATGGTACACTGTGCTGTGTACTTGTGTAATGTTTAACATTTTCATAATGGCTTGTGTCATCTGACCCTTGAATTGGCTGCCATTGTCCGACAGAAGTGTTTGAGGGAAACCATATCTGCTAAAAACATTGAGTAATGCGTTGCATATATTTTCTGCATCTATTCGCTTCAGTGGGATAGCTTCACCCCATCTGGTGGCTATGTCCACTATGGTTAGAGCATACATATGTTTCTTCTTTGACATCTTTTTGAATGGTCCTATCAGGTCTATAGCGATTTTCTCGAATAAAAAGTTTGCCTTGTCAGATGATTGTATGGGTGCTGTGTGCCTCCCATCTTTGGGATTATGTCGTAGACACACTGTACATGCCTTGATGTATTCTTTTATCTGCCTTGCCATTTTAGGCCAGTAAAAGTTTTCTGCTATTGTAGTAATTGTTTTCTTGGCGCCCATATGTCCACCTAAAGGACTGTCATGTGTCATTTTGATAATGGTTTCCTGTAACTTTTTGGGAAGAACCACTCTTTTGCACGTACCTTCCTGTGCAATGTTTATTAATATGCCTTTATCTAGCTTGTAATTTTTGTTGTGGCCTGTTTCATTGTCTTTGATAAGTTTCATTTTTATTTCTCTGATTGTGTTGTCTTCTTCTTGTAGTTGTTTGAACTCTTGTTTGGACATCAGTTGGCTTCCTATTTCAAGTTTCTCATCAACTTCAATGTCTGTGATCTCTTTTCTTTTTGTGGTGCATGGCTCTTGTTTGTACAGTAGCACATACTTGATGGTTGTTGTCATGCCAGGCCTTGTATACTTCATCAGTATTGTCCAGCACACCTTCAATGTTCCCTATAATAAGATCACAAATGGCGTCTTGTAAGACTCTGGCTCTAACTTTACCATGAAACCAGGGTGAGTTGATGGTGAAAATTGCAGTTGGACACTCTCTCTTTGTGCCATCAGCCATTATCAGTGTGTCTTTTTTCCCATCATACTCTTCTTCTTTCACCATCTTATCACGGACTACAATTGTTGTGCATCCAGTGTCACGAAGACACATACACTTTCGATCATTGATGTACACTGGGTAACATTTCAGTGTGCCATGATCCTTGATAGTGGCCACAGTACTACTAGATTGTGATTCTTCTTGTTTCATTTTTACTTTATTATCTCCCTCTTTTATGTAGGCGTTCTCACAGTAATTAATCTTGTGCACAATAATTCACTGAAGAATTCGTTTATCCAAAACAACTTTAATATACATATATATTGTACACATAAGAATCAGTTGAGGTAATATAACGTGGAAATCTTGAGCTATTCACTATCATGCTTCCATGTCGGAAGTCTACACACCACTGTTCGCCCAACACTTTCAACCAATAGAAATGCTCCTTTCTTCCCGCGTCTCTTGTATACGTGACCTTACGTCACAAAATTATGTTAATCAGATGTGACAGCATGTACGGTAATTAAATTATTGAATTTTTAGATTATTTTATTTATTCCTTTGTAACATGTTATTTTTGAGATAGAGTGTCGTGGTGCGTATTATATTGAACATCCTTTTGTCGCGCAATTAGGTGCGTATTTTATTGACAACACTTTTTATAAACATATTCCTGATCGGTGCGCATTATATTAAACATGTTTTACGACACAACTACAAATTTGTATTTTTGGATGGTCTTGCGCTGCGTATTATATTGAACATTCTTTTAGTTACTTCTCGTACATAAAGGATTTATAGTCAAAAACTTGGTTTTTTACGTTTTTTTAAAATTTCTATATAAATTTCCAAAGTTTGATGTGACTTATGTAAAAAATAGTTAGTAAAAGTTAGATGTGATTTTCTTAACTAATAGTAAAAGTTCTACAAAAATTATGTTCATTATTTTTTCTACTTGTTAATTTAAATTGTACCATGATGAAATCATCTCAAAGTAAATAATACAACACCATATAAATTAACATACATAATTTGCAATTAGCGTCCGTGACGCTAATAATTTTTGAAAGCAGCGCACCAAATTACCAAAAATAACTCTTTTCGAACGGCCGCATAAAATTGTTAAATATGAAAATAAATGAATAAAATAAAAAAATAAATACAATAAATGAAAGTTCTGGATTACATTATTTTTTATCTCATGTGTATTGTTTCAAAATTAATAGATTTCTCTTGAAATATATTTATTTTGAAAACTTCTTTCATTTTTGACGTGTAGTGCACTAGTATTTATATACTTGTGAATTGAAGGAGACGAGTACATATTGCTTACATTTCTTCTATTAGAGATGGTTGAGATTCACTATTTGACAGGCATGGAAAAAAATGGTTTATGAACAGTGTATGAGTGAGGGTGAAATTGATGTCAAAAAACAATAAACGTCCGCAAAAATTATTCGTCAGTGAACAAAAACATATTTTTGGGGAAAAAACGAATTTATTATTTGTATGCACATTCTAAGCAGACATTAAGCAGAAATAAAAATTGTATTATACTGAGTCCTTTTCTAGCTCAGTCATACACTATTAAATGATTGTTTTCTGTATTTCTAGCCACCTGACTGCAGTCACGAATACTTATATCCTCATTTCAGGGATGTGGGCCTTACAGAATTCCAATATTGTGGGTTAATTAACCGAAATAGAATGTAGGACATGAGAACTGTATGAGAACATAATCTCGAACACGATACATAAACTCGTTATATTGACAATGGTGTATCAACTTAGTGATAGCATCTCCAACACTCAGTAACAGCCAAGATGTTTATAAATAAAGTAGATAATTCTTTCAACTAAAATTTCGTAAAATATTTTATGTTTGTAATCTAATATAGTTGAGTAATATTAATTTTCCCTTCATCTATTAAGTTACTTTGACAGCATGTGCTGTCTTGTAAATAAAATCATTTTGTATGGTGTTACTCAATGTGTATGTGTATGTGTGTGTGTCTATGCGTGGATGCGTACTTGCGTGCATGCGTGAGTGCGTGTCTGTGGGGGGGGGTCGTGAGTGCCAATTTATTTAATTGTTATATCCTGACCACAGGCACAAAATATCCTAGTTACACAACTGTCACCGGAGACCAAATGTTATTACATCTGACATGAAACTCACTGACCACAGGCACAAAATATCCTAGTTACACAACTGTCACCGGAGACCTAATGTTATTACATCAGACATGAAACTCACTGACCACAGGCACAAAATATCCTAGTTACACAACTGTCACCGGAGACCAAATGTTATTACATCTGACATGAAACTCACTGACCACAGGCACAAAATATCCTAGTTACACAACTGTCACCGGAGACATAATGTTATTACATCTGACATGAAACTCACTGACCACAGGCACAAAATATCCTAGTTACACAACTGTCACCGGAGACCAAATGTTATTACATCTGACATGAAACTCACTGACCACAGGCACAAAATATCCTAGCTACCCAACTGTCGACTGAGACCAAATGTTATTACATCAGACGTGAAACTCTATGCGGACCGGGTTTAACGCGGATTGTTCTTTATAAATATATTTATATTTTATAAAATATCTACAGACTCCACTCTACTTGTTATTAATACAGTAATTAACGAATGCCTTCAGTCTCAACGCTACTTGTTATTAACACAGTTGTTATAAAATGTCAACAGTTTTCACTCAATAACAAGTAGTGTTTTACAACAATTTTACAACTGTGTTAATAACAAGTAAACGCAGTTGTAAAATACATAAGCACGTCTTATTCTATTGAGTTGTGCATGTTACATTTACTTTTAACACAAAGGCATACAATTTTGTTTTATTTGGATTGATAGTAAAATTTTGAGTTGGAGAATCCTAGCCATTCATTGACACTGTATCCATAATAAAAGGGATCGAAGTGAAGTGGATTACCACTTACATAATTTTATTAGATCACTTCGGAGGAAGAGCATCGTTGTGAGTGTAATTATTTTTTATAAATACATCTAACACTTTATGTATTAATTTGATTCTTTCCATAAGTTTTTATATGTATACAATAATAAAATCTATATTTCATTGGAATTTATTTATTTAAATATAAGTTTAACTCATTAATATTTGAATAATTTACGTAACACAAGTTATTAATATTAGGTCTAACACAATAGTAAATAACATTTATTAAGAGGACTTTAATAAAAAAAAAGTAATATTTCATTTGTCCACCTACGCTTTCTCAAGAATAAGGCGTAATTATAAATATGTAAGAACCGGTGCTTTGTGGTGCAGTGCTGCTGATAGGCAACACAATTTTATTGCAGACCATATATTATAATAAAAATTCCTTTAATTTACGATTTTATCTGTTCTTTACATATACAAACTATACATTAATTTTGTATAAGATGTATTTATATTGTTTTTATATATTTGGATCATGACTACGAATAAATGTATCTTTTTTAGTTGACAAATACTTCTTGTTTATCTACCTACCTATCTACCTACCTACCTACCTATCTATCTATCTTTCTAATCCATATATATATACATGTATGTACTTATATACTTATATACTAGCCCTGTATTATATATCCCATGGTGTGCCCTACACAGTTGATCACGTTGCCTAATGGCATCCTGTTCTTTGTCTAGAAACTTTTCCCACATTGAATCCATTCTATATTTTCATAACATACACCAGGATGATTCAGTTACAAAAGGTATTCCATTCGTTATGTTATCCCTGTCCCTAGTATGATTCCATACTTCGTTGGGATTATATTTTGGGTTCTATACTTCACCTCCAATATTTGCATATTTTGGTGGATCGATTACCCTAGTAAAATCTCATTGCTTCCCTCGCAGCTGGCGTTCTCCATGTGAAGAATATTCACAATTTATATATTTGATTAAGCAGGGTAACTTTGAGCCTAAATATGTTGATATACTTGAATTGGCAAGTTGGCTTGAATCCACTAATTCATTTTATTACCCGTTATGTAAAATAGTTTTTGACAATGCCATGTGAGATAATTTATTTATATTTTAAAGACAAAATTTGTAAGTCCTGTGGATTAGATAGTGTACGACACAACATGTGTTTTCTGTGGATTCGATAGTGTACGACACAACATGTGTTTTCTGTGGATTCGATAGTGTACGACACAACATGTGTTTTCTGTGGATTAGATAGTGTACGACACAACATGTGTTTTCTGTGGATTAGATAGTGTATGACACAACATGTGTTTTCTGTGGATTAGATAGTGTACGACACAACATGTGTTTTCTGTGGATTAGATAGTGTACGACACAACATGTGTTTTCTGTGGATTAGATAGTGTATGACACAACATGTGTTTTCTGTGGATTCGATAGTGTACGACACAACATGTGTTTTCTGTATTCTGTAACTTCAAAAAGTTTATACGAATTTCTAAAGTAACCTAATTTTATGAATAATAGCCGAATTATTAATTTCGTTCTGCGTTTCTACTTCTTCGTAATTTCATCGTTATCCTGCTATTCACTCTTAAGTGATATGTTAGTTTTTACTAAAATACTTGTTCAGCTCTTTTACCAGATTTCATTCTCTTTGCAGTCTTTCTCAGTTCATTATTGACTGAGTTATACACATTCAGCGGATCGTAATAAAATAGAAAGTGATTACAAATAATCACGAAAAACAACGCTGAAAATATCTCTCCAAAAGCTGCTCGGTATCTAATATTGAAATTTTATATAACATTTCGTATTAACATATTTGAAATAAAACTTATAGTTTGCAGCACATATGCCATTAAAATATTTGCTATAAAATGACTAGTATGGAGTAAACATGCTATTAAAATATTTGCTATAAAATGACTAGTATGGAGTAAACATGCCATTAAAAGAGTTGCTATAAAATGACTAGTATGGAGTAAACATGCCATTAAAATATTTGCTATAAAATGACTAGTATGGAGTAAACATGCTATTAAAATATTTGCTATAAAATGACTAGTATGGAGTAAACATGCCATTAAAAGAGTTGCTATAAAATGACTAGTATGGAGTAAACATGCCATTAAAATATTTGCTATAAAATGACTAGTATGGAGTAAACATGCTATTAAAATATTTGCTATAAAATGACTAGTATGGAGTAAACATGCCATTAAAAGAGTTGCTATAAAATGACTAGTATGGGGTAAACATGCCATTAAAAGAGTTGCTATAAAATGACTAGTATGGAGTAAACATGCCATTAAAAGATTTGCTATAAAATGACTAGTATGGAGTAAACATGCCATTAAAAGAGTTGCTATAAAATGACTAGTATGGAGTAAACATGCCATTAAAATATTTGCTATAAAATGACTAGTATGGAGTAAACATGACATTAAAATATTTGCTATAAAATGACTAGTATGGAGCAAACATGCCATTAAAAGAGTTGCTATAAAATGACTAGTATGGAGTAAACATGCCATTCAAATATTTGCTATAAAATGACTAGTATGGAGTAAACATGCTATTAAAATATTTGCTATAAAATGACTAGTATGGAGTAAACATGCCATTAAAATATTTGCTATAAAAGGACTAGTATGGAGTAAACATGCCATTAAAATATTTGCTATAAAATGACTAGTATGGAGTAAACATGCTATTAACAGTTGTACTTTAGAAAAATGTAGTCTGCAGGCTAAATGTTATTAAGATATTTACTATAAATTGTCTATTCTGTATTCCACATGTTATTAAGAGATTTACTATAAATTGTCTATTCTGTATTCCACATGTTATTAAGAGATTTACTATAAATTGTCTATTCTGTATTCTAAATGTTATTAAGATATTTACTATAAATTGTCTATTCTGTTTTCCACATGTTATTAAGAGATTTACTATAAATTGTCTTATCTGTATTCCACATGTTATTAAGAGATTTACTATAAATTGTATATTCTGTATTCCACATGTTATTAAGAGATTTACTATAAATTGTCTATTCTGTATTCCACATGTTATTAAGAGATTTACTATAAATTGTCTATTCTGTATTCCACATGTTATTAAGATATTTACTATAAATTGTCTATTCTGTATTCCACATGTTATTAAGATATTTACTATAAATTGTCTATTCTGTATTCCACATGTTATTAAGAGATTTACTATAAATTGTCTATTCTGTATTCCACATGTTATTAAGAGATTTACTATAAATTGTCTATTCTGTATTCTAAATGTTATTAAGATATTTACTATAAATTGTCTATTCTGTATTCCACATGTTATTAAGAGATTTACTATAAATTGTCTATTCTGTATTCCACATGTTATTAAGAGATTTACTATAAATTGTCTATTCTGTATTCTAAATGTTATTAAGAGATTTACTATAAATTGTCTATTCTGTATTCCACATGCTATTAACAGATTCACTATAAAATGTTTAGTCTTCAATCTACATGCTATTTACAGATTCACTATAAATGTCTAGTAGGAAATCTACATGCTATTAACGGATTTGCTATAAAATTTATATTAGAAGTCTTCAGAGGTTTAAATGTTCTAAGACGGCTGGACCCGGATATTTCAACTCCGGACAGTTCAACACTGCCGATTCAACAACATAACTTTTCGACCTCGGTTAGATCGACTTCGGACTTTTGACTATGGACAATAAAGCGTGTAGTCATGTGTACAACAAAGGTAGGGCTCATTACCCTATTATATTCTTAGTAACTAATTTATGTAAAGAAAAATCTAAAATTATCATACCAAAAATCAGGAAATGATTTTATAGAAATTAAATAAGGGCTTATCGTGGTAGGAGAATCCAAAACAATTCATTGATATTGTATCCCTATCTGTAGGGACCGAGATCAAGTAGCGTGCCACTTAGATAAATAATTAACAATGAATAATGTACGGTAGCCTCCTGTGAATACATATGGTTCTACATAATTAGATATAAACATTTAATCGTTGTCTTTATTTGAAATGAATACGATTTTAAAATGTATTTGGTTTCTCCAATTTATTATTTCTCAACATCTTTTTAATATTTATTCAAAGAAACCTTCCAGTAACACAATTTATTATTTCGAATGTCTTGCTGTTGTCAATAAAACTTTAAAATTAAAAACTTATACTATCATTAATTTTCCCATCTAAGTTAATCAAATAAATTTTGATGTTAAATACATCATCATTTGTCCTTTTTGGTGCGACACTGACGGGAAATATAAATTTTACGCAAATATAATATATTTGCACATCGTATTTTAATAAAACTAATGTGCAAACACAAAACTGGTTTTAGTATTATTTGCACATCGATATATGTGAAAGAAAAGATTTAAAATACAAGATTTACATTTTGAACAGTTTATTAAATACTGACAAGAATAAAACCATTAGTTAAATCCTTAAACTTTGAAACACTGGAGGATATAGCAAAGTGGTAATAATACATAAGGCAATTAAATCTGACCTGGAAATACAACACAGACATTACCTAATGCAATCAACTGGTAGACATAGGGATAACATCTTTTCTTAGTTTATATTTAAAAACAAACTATAAACATTCCCGTTTTGGACGTGAATTGGGCTGGGTTTTTTTTTCAATCCCTCGTACCATAAATATTTCCCTATAAAACAAGTGTGCTACTCCATATTTCCTTATATCACATTTTTCTTGAAGAATATAATAAAATGAATAAAAAGAATAATGAGAATTGGTCGAGACTGAAACTTAACCAAACTGATTAAATAGTTAGTGACATCTGTACGAAAACTGAATATAGTTCGGGGTGTAATTCTTTTATATTATGATTAGCATGTTATTTAGAATACAAAATAAACATATTCATGCATATTTATAAAACTAGGTTGTGCTGCGGCACCGAGGCGCCTGCGGCGCCCACTCTCATCAATTACATGGCTCTTGATGAACATTGCGAGACTCTCCCTGCACTGTACAGAAATATAATGTCGAACATTTTAAAATCTGTTTTTCCGAACATTGAAATTGTACTCAAACTGTTAATGTGCATGATGGTGAGCAACTGTACAGGAGATCGTTCTTTTTCAAGACTTAACTTTACAGTAATCAGCTTCGTAGTCCAATGGGACAGCATCGTTTGAACTGACTTTATGGGACAGCATCGTTTCAACTGGCTTTATGGGACAGCATCATTTGAACTCACTTTATGGGACAGCATCGTTTGAACTGGCTTTATGGGACAGCATCGTTTGAACTGGCTTTATGGGACAGCATCGTTTGAACTGGCTTTATGGGACAGCATCGTTTGAACTGGCTTTATGGGACAGCATCGTTTGAACTGACTTTATGGGACAGCATCGTTTGAACTGGCTTTATGGGACAGCATCGTTTGAACTCACTTTATGGGACAGCATCGTTTGAACTGGCTTTATGGGACAGCATCGTTTGAACTGGCTTTATGGGACAGCATAGTTTGAACTGGCTTTATGGGACAGCATCGTTTGAACTCACTTTATGGGACAGCATCGTTTGAACTGGCTTTATGAGACAGCATCGTTTGAACTGGCTTTATGGGACAGCATCGTTTGAACTGGCTTTATGGGACAGCATCGTTTGAACTGACTTTATGGGACAGCATCGTTTAAACTGACTGTATGGGACAGCATCGTTTGAACTGGCTTTATGGGACAGCATCGTTTGAACTGACTTTATGGGACAGCATCGTTTGAACTGGCTTTATGGGACAGCATCGTTTGAACTGACTTTATGGGACAGCATCGTTTGAACTGGCTTTATGGGACAGCATCGTTTGAACTGGCTTTATGGGACAGCATCGTTTGAACTGGCTTTATGGGACAGCATCGTTTGAACTGGCTTTATGGGACAGCATCGTTTGAACTGGCTTTATGGGACAGCATCGTTTGAACTGGCTTTATGGGACAGCATCGTTTGAACTGGCTTTATGGGACAGCATCGTTTGAACTGGCTTTATGGGACAGCATCGTTTGAACTGACTTTATGGGACAGCATCGTTTGAACTGGCTTTATGGGACAGCATCGTTTGAACTGGCTTTATGGGACAGCATCGTTTGAACTGGCTTTATGGGACAGCATCGTTTGAACTGGCTTTATGGGACAGCATCGTTTGAACTGGCTTTATGGGACAGCATCGTTTGAACTGGCTTTATGGGACAGCATCGTTTGAACTGGCTTTATGGGACAGCATCGTTTGAACTGGCTTTATGGGACAGCATCGTTTGAACTGGCTTTATGGGACAGCATCGTTTGAACTGGCTTTATGGGACAGCATCGTTTGAACTGGCTTTATGGGACAGCATTGTTTGAACTGGCTTTATGGGACAGCATCGTTTGAACTGACTTTATGGGACAGCATCGTTTGAACTGGCTTTATGGGACAGCATCGTTTGAACTGACTTTATGGGACAGCATCGTTTGAACTGGCTTTATGGGACAGCATCGTTTGAACTGACTTTATGGGACAGCATCGTTTGAACTGGCTTTATGGGACAGCATCGTTTGAACTGGCTTTATGGGACAGCATCGTTTGAACTGGCTTTATGGGACGGCATCGTTTGAACTGGCTTTATGGGACAGCATGGTTTGAACTGACTTTATGGGACAGCATCGTTTGAACTGGCTTTATGGGACAGCATCGTTTGAACTGGCTTTATGGGACAGCATCGTTTGAATTGGCTTTATGGGACAGCATCGTTTGAACTGGCTTTATGGGACAGCATCGTTCGAACTGACTTTATGGGACAGCATCGTTTGAACTGGCTTTATGGGACAGCATCGTTTGAACTGACTTTATGGGACAGCATCGTTTGAACTGGCTTTATGGGACAGCATCGTTTGAACTGGCTTTATGGGACAGCATCGTTTGAACTGGCTTTATGGGACAGCATCGTTTGAACTGGCTTTATGGGACAGCATCGTTTGAACTGGCTTTATGGGACAGCATCGTTTGAACTGGCTTTATGGGACAGCATCGTTTGAACTGGCTTTATGGGACAGCATCGTTTGAACTGGCTTTATGGGACAGCATCGTTTGAACTGGCTTTATGGGACAGCATCGTTTGAACTGACTTAATGGGACAGCATCGTTTGAACTGGCTTTATGGGACAGCATCGTTTGAACTGGCTTTATGGGACAGCATCGTTTGAACTGGCTTTATGGGACAGCATCGTTTGAACTGGCTTTATGGGGACAGCATCGTTTGAACTGGCTTTATGGGACAGCATCGTTTGAACTGGCTTTATGGGACGGCATCGTTTGAACTGGCTTTATGGGACAGCATCGTTTGAACTGACTTTATGGGACAGCATCGTTTGAACTGGCTTTATGGGACAGCATTGTTTGAACTGGCTTTATGGGACAGCATCGTTTGAATTGGCTTTATGGGACAGCATCGTTTGAACTGGCTTTATGGGACAGCATCGTTTGAACTTGCTTTCACTCATGAACATAGAAAATGAGATCCTGAAGACCAATGACTTCAAGCCATAATAAAACAATTTTCTGAAAAGAAATGTCGCAAACGTTTGTTATAATAAAGTATCGAAAGGAAATGTTTCTAATCTAAGTTTTTTTTTCCATTACGAATTTCAATACCTTTCTTTGACCTTGTGTAGTAGATGTAATATGTTATGGTGCTTATTATTTTAAAAAACATATATAACAATCTGTGTTTTTGTGTATTTTTGTGTGTGTTTAAATATCATAAGTAATTTTTTTAAATGACTCCCTTTCCAGTCCATGATGGACTATGGGGCAAGTGATGTAGCGTTCACAAGTTTTTAGCCACCACTAACGAGCAGGGGAATGTGTGGCCAGCACATGTAAATAAAATCTCTTTTCTCTGTTTGTCATGTTTAATGTTGATTATAATTGCAGCAGTACAGCATGTCTTTATAACAATTTTGTTGAAATTAGTATATGGACAATAAAGTAAATAATACATTATTTGTAATATTATCGACCATTTATTTTTTAGTCCAGCGGGGAGGGGGAAGCACTCTTTCTTTCCCCAGGGGCCCAACTCTATTTCTTTGCCATGGGGCCCAAAATGGTGTAAAGACGGCTCTGTCTAGATAATAATGGCTCTTCTTAGCTCTACTATGGTGGGTCAAGCTCTTCCATGACCGGAAGGTCTGGGATATCGTCCAGGGCAGCAGTTGAGACATGGTTAATTGTTGGGTACAAATTCCAAGTAGTGCTCAATCCATCGTTTTAGTTGTTTGTCTCGATCAGTGATAATTTCCCCTGCGTTTGACATTAGGGATGATGTCGTGGAGGTCAGAGGGCCTGTTGCTTGTTTTATATTCTCGTACATAGTCTTTGTATCGCCTCTATCAGCAGCTGACTGTATGCTGTAACTTAGATTGAGCCAGTATGTGTTAGCGTAGTGGAGGGCTGCCTGCTGGGCATTTTTCTTGGCACTCTTCAGGGAATGTAGAGTTTCTGGGCAAGGCCTGTCTTTATAGGCTAGAAGCTAGATAAGCTAGAGAGCTAGAAGCTAGAACAGCTATAAGAGCTAGAAGAGCTAGAAGGCCTATAAAGACGGCCTGCCCAGAATCTCTACATTTTTAAAGCCAAAATAATGTACAAGCTAAGTCCTTTATTTATTTGTAGTTTAAACTCAATTTTCTCTAGTTCGGGTAGAGTTTTCTCCAATTCATAGTTTTTAAAATTTTTCAACTAAACTTCATAACTTTTTAAAATTAGGTTCCTTCACATTGCTTAAACAATTAAAAAAATGTGACGATCCTTGTAATGTAAATGTTTAATATATCTTCACTGAGGAAATACTGTGGGTATATTCTGACCTGGTCACGTGATTTCCTACATTTTTGCAAACATAAAGTGACCGACTCATTAACCATCTTAATAGAAACAAGTGTATTATTATTATTTTATTTTAATTTAATCAATATCAATACATAACAAATGAGATTATCTTCTCGGTCAAAACTAAGAAACAGTAGAATGTGTAAAAAACTACATTTATCAATTTATACTGTAAACACGTTTGTCCAAAGAGTATATTCTAACCAGTGAGAGTATATTTAGTCCTAGAGCAGTTTAATATCAATGGTATATTCTGGTCTGGAGTGGTATATTCAGTCCTAGGCCAGTTTAACCCCAAGGGTATATTCTAGTATATGACATGATACTCCGTGGTATATTCTGGATAGGAGCTTAATATATCTAGTTACACCAGCATAACCCATTTCGTCATGAAAACCAATCACCTTTTATCATTCAATACGTTGTTACAACAAATAATAATTAAGTAGTAATACAAAATTCATGTAAAAAAACTCTCAAACTACTACTATAATATGCTGGCTTTTAACGCTCCTTTGTGCTTAACAAAATGTATCTATTGGTAATAGATTGGTGCAACGCTTTAACATATCTTTTTTGGATGAATCTTGACCATACCTGGTATATAAAATATTAATAGTCCATATTTAAATACGATAAGGAACTTTCTTTTAATCACTAATTGGGGCCGGGGGCCCATAATGTCGTTTTATGTTTGCTTTTATACTGATCCGGTATGGCGCCAAGGTTGTAGTTGGTCGAACTGGGCCCATTCCATCACTCCCTTGTGGTTTCAATTACAGGAAAGCTACTCAAAATTTGACTGTCTTGGGGATTCTCCGTAACAAATTGTTCCTTTTCGGAGTGAGAATAAAAATGATTCTAGAGGAAATTCTCAGTGTGAACTATAATTTTCTTAGACCGAGTGATTCTCACGACATTTAATTCTCAGGGTGAACTATACTTTTCTTATACCCAGTGATTCTGACGACATTAAAATATCAGTGTAAACTATACTTTTCTTATACCCAGTGATTCTGACGACATTTAATTCTCAGTGTGAACTATACTTTTCTTAGACCCAGTGATTCTGACGACATTTAATTCTCAGCTGTGAACTATACTTTTCTTAGACCCAGTGATTCTGACGACATTTAAATTGTAGCATAGTATTAAGTTCATTTTTTAAAGTTGAAATGGCTCTCTAATTGCCAATAACATTTTTGTAACAATATTGTCGTCCTTGTAGAACTGTGTTCGTAACACACGATTATCGCAATACTAATCTAAACCGAGAGGCAGAAATATGGTTGGCAGGTTACTGGAGTTGGGCTGTGTGCAATTGTTATATGTAGAATTAATTTTGTGGTTGGCAGGTTGCTGGTATTGGGGTGTGTGTAATTAACATATATTTATATAGAATTAATTTTGCTCACTGAGGGTTTAAAGTAATTAAAAGAATATTTGGACATAAAGCGTGGATATGAAAAACATGTAAAAATTAAAATATTCGAACAAAATATTGCAATCATTACCTGCTAGTTTATGTTATAAATTATATATTTGTGAATATAGACGTGGTATATTTTTAATGAAATAATTAATTGACAATTGCATTTATATTTTGGAATCTTTTTACTATTACCATTTCTTAAGTATTTTTCTTAATTACTAAAACATTTATTTATTGACAAGCTTTAGTAACCAAGAATACAAATATTAATGCACTTTCTTCCTTTAATCGAACATATTAAAACATAGTTGAGGTAGCCTTTATTTATCTAAAAAATGTGTTATATTTCAGAATTTTGAAACTTTCAACAAGAACCTAAAGAAATTCTAACTTTATTTATAATAAAAGATTGTATATTAATAATATAGCAAAAAAAGCTCGCCCCTTTTATTCTATTCTTCTGTAAGTTACTCATTTCAACAACCATCTGAAATTGTTAACGTGAGGTCAGTGAAATTCGTTTATGTAAATTGGATCAAGTGTGTATCTAGGTGGGGAACTCTAACAATGCATTGAGATTGTATCCCTAGTTATAATGGGATCGAGGTCAAGTAACTTACCACTTTGATGTTGTAGTGGTCGTCTATACAGATGTAACACTCAAATTAATCATCAGAGATTCATATATAATATACAATTTAAAGTTTAATGTATTTGATATCAATACGATTTTGATATTTACTTTTTTTCCTGCAATTTTATGTTTTCTACTAGCGTATCACCCGTCAAAAATGACAGAAGTTTTCAGCTGAAACCTATTTATTTTGAAAAAAATGCACTTTTTTTAGGGCGCCTACGGCGCCGACCTTTTTCAAAAGCCCAACTAACGTGTCCTTGTTTGATAAATACGAAATATTAAACTTTCTGAAATGTACACAAAGTATTTTATAATAGGGTTTTTTTTTAATTTTATAATTAACCATCATCAAATCCTCTTTTTACATTGTTCCCTTTCCCAAAAATAAAATTTGAGCTAAAACAATGACGTCATATAATATTTTTACAGCGCATCTTTAATTTGCACACCTTTTGATGCATTGGTGCAGTAACTTGGTGCGCTGCTTTCTAAAATTAGTAGCGTCACGGACAGACACTACAGACGTGACAGAGATAGCAAATTATGTATATTGATATTTTTTATATGCTTTTAGGAAAAAAAATATAACAAAATAAATTAATACAAAGCTGCATTGACTTTAAATCATATTTTTTTTCATTTCATTAAAGTTTGTTATTTATTGATAGAACACAGCATTTATTGTCCCATAACCAGTCATCAAATTCTAAATATTGTATGGTAATTGTCACACAGAATTTTCACATAGTTTCCTAAAACTCTCTGTTTGTGAATCTAGCGCCACTGAAGGGCTGACAGGTAGCTTGCAAACAGAGCACGACTTCTACCAGTCTGATACCGGAGTTTACGTTTTGCTTGTACCACAGTTCTTAGATAGTTTCAATGTGAATGTCAATGTGTACTGAAAGTACGAGCTCATGAGCGTACACAACTACGTGATCCTACTCACACACCTCATTGTTTTTGTGAAAGACATTCTAATACCCTAGCCAACTATCTGTGAAGTTTGTTGTCCCTAGCAACACATGATTAGTGATAAGATATTTATTCAAATAGCTGAAATGGGTACACATTACCAAATCGGCATCAATAATGACATAATTATTTACAACTTAGACTTTTACGTAAGTAACTAAATTTATCTATGTGGTAACACACAACATAATTTGGGACCGGGATCTGGAGGATTGCCGCTTTCTGACCTCGTGAAATGTACTTTTTAATGGTTGGAGCAGGATTTAATAATAACGATCTACCCAGGGTGGAATTAACACTACATATTATCAATGTGAAAATACTTTTTGTATAATTTTAAGTTAAACTAGAATGGTAAATCTAAGCCAAAACCTTGCGATTTAATGTCTGTTTAAAAAAAATAAAATAAACTCTATTGACTCCTTTCCCAGACGTTAATGGTCGAATAAATGTGATTTAGCTCAATATTAAAAAAAATCCCATTTATTTCAATAAGATTGTGCTTAGACTGGAAGTTTAATGGATGTTTTGGATAACCAGCGGAAAAGTAGGATTTTAGTTAGTGTTGAAAAACCGAATAACAAAACAAGGTTAATCATGGAAATTAAGCTGGTACACTCAAATAACGCCTCTATTAAAACAACTCAATCTTAAGATAGCGCACACAAGGAACAGCATCTTGTTTAAAATATATTCAGAGTTAGCGGACTTTAAGAGTCATATTGTTTTATTGAAATTGTTTCCATAAATATATTAGCATCTATGTCTAGGTGCGTGAAACCTACAACTAATTAAATTAAATGAAAGTGTGACACGACTGCTGAAAAGGGAGAGAGATACAGATATATTTCATTATATTTATTAATTTAATAGTTATTGCTAGTTTGATCTCATAAGTTATTATAATTGTATATTTTTCATTTGTATTTAATATATCTAAAATTTAGATTGGTTTAAAATTTTAAAACAACAAATTATGTAACACTAATATATAAAAAAGATGTCTCATTGAATCGAAAATTGCATATTAATAGGCGCTTACAAATAAATATCATCAATTTATGAAAATTTACATCAAAGTTTTAAAATAAAAGTTAATATTTGATTTATGAAAATCGATGCTCTGTAGTGTGTCACTGACGGGAAATACAATTTTTCTGCACGTCCATATAATATAAAGTACTATAATAAAAAAAGTGATATTTTTCTAATGAAATGTTAATGGCGCACTCATGGCTAATGCTCAGTACGTCTTCTAAGTACTAATTAATTGAGTTAAATAAAGTACCTACAACCTCCCAATGTCCTCTAATACTTCAAGTACTAATTAATTGAGTTAAATAAAGTACTTACAACCTCATAATGTCCTCTAATACTTCAAGTACTAATTAATTGAGTTAAATAAAGTACTTACAATCTCCCAATGTCCTCTAATACTTCAAGTACTAATTAATTGAGTTAAATAAAGTACTTACAACCTCCCAATGTCCTCTAATACTTTAAGCTCAGAATGAATCCCTTCTATATCCGTGTTGCTAAGTTCTTAACTTAATTATGCCTTATAAAATATTGCCATGTTAGTCTCATCCTATACTTGGAGATGACGGTTTCAAAAAATCAAACGTGAAAACAATTTAGTTGCCATTTTTTTCTTAGCCATTGCTATAACAAGCGTTCAAGGAAAGTCCTTTAAAATAGCTCATTTTTTTTCAAAATACAATTTAATTCTAAGTAATTTTGTTGGGGCTATTCCAATGTTAGGATTTTTGTTAAAAGAAAACTTGTCTTCAGACACATGGGTGGTGTAAAGTTTATATTCATATAATGCTGTTATAAAGTAGCATGAAAAGCGACTTAGGTGCTTGACGTATTTAAAAATGTATTATCTAGATCTGTATATTTGACACGTTTCTCCAGATGAGTCGTTAAGAAATGTATTATCTTGGTCTCGAGCAATTTAACTCAGAGTTAAAACAAATAATAAAATTATCATAATGTATTTAGTAATATTATCATCAAAGGCAAGGTTCATAAAGTGAAATTGCTATCTTAAAACTAGTTACTAATTTTATGAAATATTTATATTCGAAGGAAAATTCCCTAAACTCAGGAATTCATTTCATCAAACTCAGAATACACTAATGGTAAGAAAATCCTAGTTTTTGATTCACATATTATCCCCCGTTAAACGGAATGAATTCAAGTGGCACACCACTAAGATATATAGAAATGTTATGAATATAATTCTCCGCTTTGCAAAAACCAGACACAAAATATATGAAAGTAAATACATAAATTTCTTTGTTTCCATAATTTCAACAGTAATATTGTTTTTTGTGTGTGGTTTTTTTTAATGTATCCTCAAACTGAATATTTATAAATATAATTTATGTTTTAAAAATAATAATATTTTAGGCAATACCAATAAAAAAATACCATGTCTCATATACATACATGCTTGTTACATTTAACGTGAGATACACATTCTTTGGTTTCTACTTCCTAATTGTGACAACTAATTTCTTACAAAGTAACATTAAATAGATCAGTATAGGTGCTTTTTGTGCGGTGCTGTCAGGAAATACAATTTAAATGAACGTCAAATATGACAATAATAATAGCCCAAGTGACTCACTCACTCACTGGAGGGATGGATCCATATGGCCATGACGTCATTGTTTGAGCTTATATTTTAATACAAGCTGTTGTGTGCATCAGGAGGTGTGCAAAATAATTATAAATTAAAGTTTATTTTTGAAATAGTACAATAGTCCATAACTGGGTTTTCCGCGTCCTTGGCTAATTCATCTTGACGCCCTTGAGAAAGAATGACAAATACTATATTTGCTATAAAGCGACCTTGTCTAAAGTCTCCATGATATTAAAAGATTTCATAAAAAAGTCTAGTCTGCAGTCTACATGGTTTTCCACACATTTGTTTTTATATGCCTACCGACTCCATTCCATTTTTTAAAAAATATTTAAAAATAGAAGTAAAAAATAATAATAAAGAAAATAATAAGTGAAGTTAAATTTATTTCAGAAAGATTATGCGAGATTTGAGTGAATAACTGGATTCATGTCAAATTTTAAAAAAAAATCTTTAAATTTAAAAATTAAAATCAACTTCGTAGCCACGCGAAATACAAATATATGGTTAATATGAAATTCTTTTTTAATTTACCATTATTAAGAAGCACTTCAAATTATTACACTACGAACCATGAAATCACTTTTTATAATTAAATGAAAGTGTATCGTGGTAGGTGTATACAACTTATTTATTGACATTGTATCCCTCATTATAGGGATCGAGTTCAAGCGGCTTGCCACTAGGATAAATTATATTCAATTGAAGTCGCAGGAGAAACGAACACGGCTTAGACATGTATAAAGGCATATCGTTAAAGTAAATAAATAAATTTAATAGTTTTAGTAAAATTGAAATGAATAGAATTGTAAAATGTGTTTCGTTCATCAAATGTTATCTTTCTATAAATTATTATAAGTTTAATGCACTGAAACATTTAAGTAGCACACATTATTAGTACTAAAACTCTTAGAAGTGTACATTATATTTTAATACACTTTTCAAATTAAAGATGCTATCATTAATCTTCCCATCTAAGTTTTTAAAGTAACATTTTTTAATTAAATAATTCAGCACTCATGCTTTGTGGTGCGACGCTGACGGAAATAAAGTATTTCTTTAGCATCTTATATGAAAACGCAAAGTCCTTAAATGGTTGGTCCACACCTCTCAAATGTTCGCGAGCATTTGAGAGGTGTGGACCAACCGTAAATAAAAAATAGTTAGATCCGAGCCACGACATAGCAAACATCGCAGCAAAGAAAAGAAGAACAGAACGTGCACAAACAGTAGCAAGAAAAAAAGGAGAACAACGAAATTGAACATGGCTTAAATCAGATAGCAATGAGACACACCTAAATGTATAATTTAACAAAAAACAAACACACAAATAAACAAAACATATTAAAGAAAAAAACAAAAATAATAATAAAAAGAAATTTGGCTGCTAAGATGATTGCACAAAAATGAAACGCGCTTTTTGTTCTTTCTTCACTTACTTTCCTTCTATATATTGTGTGTCAATGAGGTGCGCATAGTGCGGTGCGTTGCGGGTATGCATACTACTATATCTTGTATTTAAATTTATCTTACTTATTATTTTAAAAATCCATTTAATTACAAACATATTAAGTATTGTGACAAATGAGCTAATGGCTGTTATGTAGGTCAGATGTTTTAAAGTAAGTAGATGTCAATAATCTGTTTTGTTTTAACAACGTAATGTCATTGATTATATTTAGTGAATGAGTTTAGTGAATTGTTGGAGTTCATTTGTTTTCATCGTGTTGATTCTAAATCTTCATAAGTCGTTACAACCAATGACGTAATACACCTTATATTTGATGAATATCTCCATTTGTAGTTTAGAAACAATCCCATTTTGACATTAGTTATGATTTACTTAAACACATTATAACAATATTCCTAAGAATCGTTATTTGATTTGTGAAATGTGGAGACAAAAGTCATGGCTAACTATCATATTCTAATCTTAATTACTAATTCCAAGAAATACCTCAAATGTTGATGGCAGGACCAAGTGATATAATTTTAATTAAATTAAATAAGGGTTGATCGTGCCTGGAGAATCTAAACAATTCATTGATATTGTATCCCTATTTGTAGGGACCGAGATCAAGTAGCGTGCTTTTTGGATACAAATTCTTAATCCACAAATGAAGTACGGACGGTGTTGAAACTTTAAGTTATGCGTCGATATTAAAGTAGATATATAAATTTCATAGTTCTTTTCATTTAAAATAAATAATATTTTAAAATCTTTTTGTTTTAGCGAATGTTATGTTTCTGTACATTCTTTTAATTTGTATGCAAAGAAACATTTAAGTAACACGATGATTGTTACTAATCTCAAGTAATTGGAAATAAAAGTTAAAAAAAACACTTTTTTAAAATTATGTTATCATTAATTTTTCCAGACATGTTTATCTAATACATTTTTTATGTTTAATACTTCAGCACTGGTGCTTTGTGGTGCGACGCTGACGGGAAATATAATTTTGACCTACGTTCAATATGATATAATCAAATACAATTTCATTTTGAAATACGTCAAAACTGATGCTTTGTGGTTTGATGCGGACTGGAAATATAATTTAGACGTAATTTCAATTTGTCAGTAAATAGTCCTTTAATAAAACTAAATTACTGGTTCTTTACAGACGCAAAAAAACAGATTATTCCATATAGTGTAAACGTATATATTAGAAATTCTAAGTGCAAATTTAAATATTATATTCAAAACTGACAAGAATAAGACCATTAATTAAATACATTATTAAACCTTGGAACACAAGGGGAAGAGAAGAACTAAGACCGATGGGTATTTGCTATACTACATTTATTTAATTCTAACTGGCAAATGCAACACAAAGATAACCTATAGACAGGGATAAAAACACTCTTTTTACTCCATATGTCAGAACAAACACATTATCGATTTTCATGTCCTGAGTTCGTACTAGGAATGGATTGCCAGAGGAAACCAGGAAAACCAAGGATCTATAAACATTAAAAACTCGGATGAAAATTTAAGCCTACGAATAAACCACGGATACGCGTAGGACGTGATCGTCGCAGTGAGGCCTTCCATGTGTATCCGGGAACTCGGGTACCCGATCCCGTGCAATTACCCAGGTAGTAAAATTTCGGCCTTCTATTTAAATAAAAAATAACATTTAAGCAATACAAAATCAAAAACACCATGTCTCATAGACTTGGTAATTACATTTTCATGACATTTAAACAGTCATTACTATCTATTTATTAATTTTGACACCTAATTTGTCTCCCGTACAACGTAACATTAAATAAATCAGTACCGGTGCTTTTTAGTGCATTGCTGTCAGGAAATACAAATAAAATGTTCGTCAAACTTGACAATACAAATTCTTAAAACTATGATAATAAAAAGCAGTTGTCTGTCCGGTCCTCCATAACGATTGGTCCCTCAAACTCCTATAAACTCCTACAGCCAATCACTAGCAAAGAAAAATTAAATCTCATTCACATTAATATTGAACAAATTTACTCGGACGTTCAAAACTAGTGATTTTTGGTGCAGAATTTTTTTCATCATTCAGTACTGTGTTCCCATCTTGAAGTGTGTCACTCCTGCAAATCACTACTGTTACTCCTAGACAAAATGCCACCGAAACGATGGCGGAACTTCCTTGGAAGGGCTTTGTTGCTCGTATAAACATATTCTCCTTTTCTTTTAAGACTAAAAATAGCTAATGCTAGTACATCAATGCAGTGGTAATTTGTTTTGTCATTGCATATTTTTAACTATAATAATAATAATCACTTTATAAGGCCAAATTGTTTTTTAATCAAATACTACCGTTTTCTATTTGTCCAAGTGGAACTCCGCCTGAACTGGATCCTTGTAATTAGAGTATAAATTGAAATGAAACATTTCGATTCTTGCTATGCCCGCTATACACTAAGTCAAATAACAAGAAGTTTTGATGAATGAGTCTATGTTAACTCTATCAAGTGCACACCATCTCCCAAAAAGTAGTGATAACATGTCAAGATAAACATCATTTAAAACAAAATATACGAAATGTATAAGGGGTGTACCGGATTTCTTCTCCGGCTCCGATAAATCCGGAATCCGGCCATTTTCACAAATCCGGCTCCGGCTCCCAAAACAATTTTGCCGCATTTGGTCCGGATTAGGCAATAACACACTAGCTCATACAGTTTAGTTTTTCTCGCTGAAGTAGATAAGAATTTAACCCCCCCCCCTTTAAAAATAAACATATTTTAAATGTTAATGGTGCATTACTTCATGAGTTTGTGGTAGTTGATTACAGTGGTACCTCGGTATACGTCTGCTTTGGTATAACTTAACCTTGGTATACGTCTGCTTTGGTATAACTTAACCTCGGTATACGTCTTGTTTGGACGCGAAACATTTTATTTGAAATTTGACCCGACTGCTAGAAATTGTGTGGGGGCGTCCACAAATGACGTGACGCGATTTTGGCGGATCTCCCCACCCCCTCGACACACGTTGTCACAAAAGTTTGTCTCCCCTTAAATAAGACGTCATAAAGTTTCACCCCTGTCCCCCACTAAAAGCCATATTTCTTATTTGAAAACGAGCATTTCTCAAATCACTTTATTTTCATATAAGTATGTATTTAGTTAAGTTTAAGGCTGTACTCTAATATCGTAACGCGCAAGTAGCTATGTTAAACCTTATTAATTAAAATGTAAGCAATCCAAGATTTAATTTGTACTTTCATTTAAAGTTGCGTGCTTTTGATGTGACGTCACAGTTGGTTAAAACAACAACATACACCCCCAACCCCACCCCCCCCCCGTCACACATCGTCACAAATGTGTGGCCCTCCTTTACCCGAATGACGCCTTTTATGGACGGCCCGTATGTGTCAAAATTCACATTGAGCTGCACAGTTTCCCTTTAAGCTGAGCTGCTGCGCCGCCGTGCAGATGTCTGACCAACGCCGTGAAGCAATTTAGAATTTCGCGCAGTATTTTTGTTAAATATAGCACAAAATATGGTTTCTGTGCAAATTTTCTCACCAGATTTTTTACTTTGCACACGAAACAATGAACCTTACAGGGAACATTGATTCACTCATACGTAGCATGTATTCATGAGTTCACACCGCGCGATAATAAAGTGTGTGAGTGCGGCAGTTGCTACCATTCAGTTAACAATTCACGCAATAACTATAAACTGTCACTGTTGTTGCGAGTTGTAATTGATAAAATAATGTGAAAACTAAAAATTGAAACTGGAAACTAAAAACTGCTTATGTATTATGTTTCATCTTGAACTCAATGAACTTAATATTATTTATTCTTATGTAATTATTTTACATTTCAATGATCAATATGAGTTTATGTCATCATTGTCATGAACATTGTAATGAACATTGTAATGAACTACAATAAAGAACAGTCGAGTGACTCC
>CALYLW010002305.1:61484-74063 GCA_944989445.1 Ampullaceana balthica | reverse complement strand
GTACTGCACATATTTTGTTTGAACGTGCTGTACAAATTTTGTGTGAACGTACTGTACATATTTTGTTTGATCGTACTGTACAACTTTTAGTGGAACGTACTGTACAATTTTTGTGTGAACGTACTGTACAACTTTTGTGTGAACGTAGTGTACAACTTCGTTAAGTTTCAGGGTGATAATATGAATTTGACCTCAATAATGTATATACAGCTTAAATGACATCAATGGCACCCGGGGCCCGATGGTGTAAGATGTAAAGTTAAAAACCCAATTGATTTCAATCTTGATAATGATTGCTATTTTTTTCAAAAATGGTTAAAATCGAGTAAAATGGAATGGATAATAAAGACAGAGTTAACAAAAATATTGAGGGTTTTTTAATAAGATAAAACCTTGTTTAACAAAATGAGGCTCAGCTGCAGTTAGGAATGTAGAATCTCATAAGGAAAAGGCAGAAAATAATTTTTTGGTCACAAACTAAGCAGTCACACAGAACTCAGAAGTTTTATTGTTATTTATTGTGATCGATTGTGGGATTTAATGTGAGATATAAAATTTGAACAACTAACACAAAAGCTATTAGTCAAAAACAGGTCTAGATATAAGATATATTAGACAACATACCGAAAGGTATTAGTCAAAAACATGTCTAGATATAAGATATATAAGACGAAAAACGAAATTTTTAAAACTATGTCTGGGAATGAACTTTTAAAATTAACATCACAGACACTCTTCTAGAATATTGTTATTTATTTTTATTTTCTTTCTTTTTGAAACGGGCCTTCTTAGTCAGACAGCACATGAAATATACCCATGTACATAATATTAACTGGGTTTTCCACGCCCTTGGCTAATTCATCTTGGCGCCCTTGAGAAATAATGAAAAATACTAAATTATACAGAATAAATTGATTATTGAAGGATTAGTCTATGTCCACGATAAAGGTAATAAGTCGTCGGTTTAATAACATTTCAAGAATATTAATAGTGCTATTGAATAAAGGACATTGATGTAGTTTTGCCAAGGAATTACTTTAATGTCAGTAAAAAAAACTATCATGGTAATATTAGGAGTCATGGATGTACAACTATTTATAAGAAAATAATATCCTAGAGAAATTAATATCATTATACAGAGTAATTGATATAAAGCCCGAAAAGCGAATTTTATTTACAATATTAATAGGATGATGATTGACATATTTTCTCTAAATAAAACATCTAGTCTGCAGTGTATATGCCATTAACGGATATGCTATGTAGCGTCTAGTCTACTGTATACATGCTCATAACAGATTTGCTATAAAACAGCTTGTCTAAAGTCTTCATGCTATTAAAAGATTTCATTAAAAAAAACGTCTAGTCTGCAGTCTACATGGTTTTCCACACCTTTGTTTTTAAATGCCTACCGACTTCATTCCAATTTAATTAAAATATTTGAAAATTAGAAACAAAAATAAATAATAAAGAAAATAATAAGTGAAGTTAAATTTATTTCAGAAAGATTATGTGAGATTTGAGTGAATAACTAGATTTATGTCGAATTTTTTAGAAAATATATATTTTAATTTAAAAATTAATATAAACTTCGTAGCCATGCCAACTACAAATATATGGCTAATATGAAATTCTTATTTAATTTACTTATTTTGAGAAGCACTTCAAATTATTTTACTACGAACCATGAAATCACTTTTTATAATTAAATGAAAGTTTATCGTGGTAGGGCCATACAACTTATTTATTGATATTGCATCCCTAATTATAGGGATCGAGTTCAAGTGGCTTGCCACTAGGATGAATTATATTTCGAAAGAGGTGCGGATGTACTATTAATTGGTTAAAACATGTATAAAAGCATATTGTTAAAGTAAATAAATAAATTTAATAGTTTCAGTAAAACTGAAATGAATAGGATATTAAAATGTGTTTCGTTGATCAAATGTTATCTTTCTATAAATTATTATAAGTATAATGCATTGAAACATTTATGTAGCACACACTATTAGTACTAAAACTCTTAGAACGTAAATTAAATTTTAATACACTTTTAAATTAAAGATGCTATGATTAATCTTCTCATCTAAGTTTTTCAAGCAAAATGTTATATATAATAATTCAGCACTGATGCGTTGTGGTGCGACGCTGACGGAAATAATGTATTCCGTTCGTGTCTTATGTGAAAACGAAAAGTCCTTAAATAATAAAAAGTTAGATCCGACCCACGGCGTAGCAAACGCCGCAGGAAAGAAAAGAAGAAAAGAACTTTCAGAAACATTAGCGAGAAAATAAAACAAACCCGTGAAAACAAAGTTTTGAATATAAATCCCTTATAAATAAGACATAACTAAAAGTATTTACAAATATTTACAGACTGAATCTGTCTTTACTCCCCTTTGCTTTTAACCCGGGAGGGGGTGGGAGAGGGGAAAGGTCTTGTCAGCGATCGCTGGGCCGAGCTCAGCGTGACACGCAAAATGTAAAAACAAAAGCACGCAGATACACCTGGTTTAAACACGAGATGTGTTCACCTGTGTCTGGGGTGAAGTCAAGTGACCCGTAAAATGTAAACGATGTCGACCGCTACATATAGTTTATATAGATAAACTATAAATGCATTAATTTAATTACTGTACGTTCGATCGATCTGAAATTTTGATACGATGCATTGTTAGGTGACACGGGTCCGTGTGCCAAATTTCAGCTCGATCGGATCACGGGAATTGGGTCATTTTTTACTTTTGTTTTTCCGCCCGCCCAAGACAGACAGAGAGAGAGAGAGACGGCGGTGAAGTTAATATAAGGGATTTAATAACACAAACCCGTAAAAACAAAGTTTTTGACTATAAATCCCTTATATATGAGACACAACTAACAGTATTGATTATTTTCAAACTCTTAACTCAACTTTGCTTCATAACCCTAGGGGCGGGGGGGGGGCGAGCTCAGCGTGAACGTAACATGTAAACAAAAGCACGCCCATTCTTCGATGGGTCACGTCAACGCGTCAACTCAAACTTTCACGTGGGGAAAAAAAAACAATAACAAACAGTGAATTTGAATTACATACGTTATATAAGGATAAACTAAAAATGCACTAATTTAATTACGGTACTTTCGATCGATTTGAAATTTTGATACAATGCATTGTTAGGTGAGACGAGTCCGTATGCAAAATTTCAGCTCGATCGAATAACGGGAATAGGGTCATTTTTTACTTTTGTTTTCCGCCCGCCCAAGACAGAGATGATGACAGACAGAGACGGCGGTGAAGTTAATATAAGGGATTTACTAAAACAAACCCGTAAAAACAACGTTTTTGACTATAAATCCCTTATATATGAGACAGAACTTAAAGTATTTACAAATATCTACAGACTGAATCTGTCTTTACTCCCCTTTGCTTTTAGCCCAAAAAGGGGGGGGTGGGGGTGGGAGAGGGGAAAGGTCTTGTCACCGATCGCTGGGCCGAGCTCACCGTGGCACGCAAAATGTAAACAAAAGAACGCCGGTTTACCTGGTTTAAGTACGAGATGTTTTCATCGGTGGCTGGCCTGAAGTAAAGTTACCCGTAAAATGTAAACAATAGCGACTTCTACATATAGTTTATATAGATTAACTAAAAATGCATTAATTTAATTTCGATACGATCTATCGATCTGAAATTTTGATGCGATGCATTGTTAGGTCAGACGGGCCCGTGTGCCAAATTTCAGCTTGATCGGATCACGGTAAGTGGGTTATTTTTTACTTTTGTTTTTCCGCCCGCCCACCCAAGACAGAGATTACGAGACGGCCGCGAAGTTAATATAAGGGATTTAATAAAACAAACTCGTAAAACAAAGTTTTCGACTATAAATCCCTTATATATTAGACAGAACTTAAAGTATTTACAAATATCTACAGACTGAATCTGTCTTTACTCCCCTTTGCTTTTAACCCAAAAAGGGTGGGGGTGGGAGAGGGGAAAGGTCTTGTCACCGATCACTGGGCCGAGCTCACCGTGACACGCCAAATGTAAAAAAAAGCATGCCGTTTTACCTGGTTTAATCACGAGATCTGTTCACAGGTGACTGGCCTGAAGTCAAGTGACCCGTAAAATGTAAACGATAGCTACCTCTACATATAGTTTATATAGATAAACTAAACATGCATTAATTTGATTACGGTACGTTCGATCGATCTGAAATTTTGATACAATGCATTGTTAGGTCCGTGTGCCAAATGTCAGCTAGATCGGATCACAGAAAGTGGGTCATTTTTTACTTTTGTTTTTTACGCCCGCCCGCCCAAGACAGAGAGAGACGGCCGCGAAGTAAATATAAGGGATTTAAAAAGGAGAACAACGAAATTAAACATGGCTTAAATAAGATAGCAATGAGACACACTCCAATGAAAAAGTGAGCTGCTAAGATGGTTGCACAACAATGTAACGCGCCATTACGTCTTTCTTCACTTACATCTCTTCTATATAGTGTGTAACAATGAGGTGCGCATAGTGCGGTGAGTTGCGGTAATGCATACTACTATATATATATATATATATATATTGGGGCTGCGGAAATTAAAGATTAATTTATCGATTGATCATCAAAAATTTGTATCAATTAAAATTATTTTAATCGATAAATATTCGATTAAAATTAAAGAAAATATTTATAATTTAAAAATTTTCTTTTTTTAATAATTAATTATTAATAATTAATAATTAATTATTAATAATTAATAATAATTTATATATTTTTTTCAATACAAACTTTCTCCCGCGTAATATTATAATTTATTTTATTACCTTATGTGGACCGGCAGACGTCAACTAAAAAATGGCTGACAGCATCATCGCAGTTAAATTTAAAAATATAACTAGAAAGTTGAGCACAAATTTTGTTTTTAAGCTAACTGCGGATGGCAAAGTCGAAGATGGTGAAAAAGTTTACTGTGTTCACTGCCATAAACAATTCTCTTTTAAATGATCAAATACATCGCCGACGTACCAACTTCAGCACAAACATCCGATCAAGTATCAACACATTGTCATAAGATTTAGTTCAAAATATTCTTAATTTTCAATGTTCGTGAGAAATGTTCAGTTTAATGACGTCATAAATTTCTATTTTTGGCTTTAATCGAAATTATCGATTAATTAATCGATAAGTTTTCAAAAATTTAACGATAAAATTTAAATTAATCGATAACAGCCCAAATATATATATATATATTATATATATATATATATATATATATATATATATATATATATATATATATATATATATACATATATATATATATATATATATACATATATATACTGCGTCATCTTGCTATATATATATATAAAACACTTACCTGTCATATTGCTACTAATATGCGTAATTAAAGATATTTCCCTAAATTTTTTCATAATATAACTATAATGAACAGAAAAGCAAAACGAAAACACAACTCTAGAACATAATGCATTAAAGGGCAGATAATTTTACGAACGGAAACCAAATATGTGTATGGAAGAAACTTCTGTGTTAATAAAGATAAGTTATTTCGTCTTATATTATTCCAGTATAACAATAAATACTTTAACATTTGACCAAGGATACCAACCGTATACACGTTTTTATTCCCCTGCATTTAAGTAATTTTATAAACTTTTGTGCTGATGATTTAAACACGTTTTTTTATACGAGGCTTGAATTATCGAACTTTATTTGTGCCTTACAAATAAATTTGAGAATAATTCTTTACTTGAAGAAAAAAAATGAAGACAAATTTCACATACAAGTAAAACTTGCAAAACTTTAAGGAAACGTTCATCATTATGTGATAAATATTGAAAAGAACTTAGCGGGGCTTTCTTAGAAGTTCATTTGTTGTTACAAAATATTTACTTACAAGAAGTGTGGAGATTGTAGACATGTAGGTGTTAAAATTAGACGGAGTGACACTTCAAGATGGGAACACAGTACTGAATGATGACAAAAATACTGCACCAAAAATAACTCGTTTTGCTCGTCCAAGTAAATTTGTTCAATATGTAAATAAGATTTAATTTTCGTCCACTAATGATTGGCGGTAGGAGTATGTATGAGTGCAATAAGGAACCGCTACTGAGGACCGGACAGGCAACTGCCTTATATTATTAAAGATGTTGCTAGTGGTTCTGAGTTTAAAAACAAATATAGATACTTATCTTTTAAATAATTTTATAATAACCAGTAACATGATTAGATCTATAACTTTGAGTACTTACCTTTAAAGTTATTTGATTCCATCACGTTAGTTATAGACATTTAAATACACTATTCAATAACGTAATCAAAGTAAAATGTTTGAACTTAGTTACATTGGGTTATCTCACTTGGTAAAAAGTATGTCATCTATGGCGCAGCTTTTCGAACTATGAACAAAATTAAACAAAAAAGTCTGACATTTGTCATGTCATCTCTTCTGACTCTTTATTTAAAACAATAAATGATTGGGGGGGGGGTATACTTCAATAACCCATTGTATAAAATTTATTATTAACGGTAAAAGATAGTGATGTGTTCTGTAATTTTAGCTATTTCATGATCAACGGTTGTGAATTTGTTCATTTTTTTATATATCATTAATTTAATGTATAGCTTAATTTGTTACTTCACTTAGTTTGTATAATTGTAATTTTCACAATAATCTATAGTTTAAAAAATATAAGACTTGATAAAATATAACACGTTTGACAAGAACATTTTTATTTATAAGTTCTCAAATTAAATCTCAATTGATATCTGGATCTGCCATAAATATTTCGAAAATCCGTCTAGTGGCAAAATTCCCGATATCCAGTCCGGATTTCTGCATGCCGATAAATTGGTTTACTCAAAAATATACAACTAATTATTGAGAGTTGTAAGGAAATTTCTACAAAATCTTTGTTCATTTCTAATAATACGGGTTTTAAGAAATATCTAAAGTTTCCATGTTAATAGAGTTATTATAAAATGTCTCAAGTTTCCATGTTAATACAGTTGTTATCAAATGTCGTCTTAAGTTTCCATGTTAATAGAGTTGTTATCAAGTGTCTCAAGTTTCCATGTTAATAGACTTGATATCAAATGTCTCAAGTTTCCATGTTAATAGAGTTTTAATCAAATGTCTCAAGTTTCCATGTTAATAGAGTTGTTATCAAATTTAGTATCAAGTTTCCATGTTAATAGAGTTGTTATCAAATGTCTCAAGTTTCCATGTTAATAGAGTTGTTATCAAATGTCGTCTCAAGTTTCCATGTTAATAGAGTTGTTATCAAATGTCTCAAGTTTCCATGTTAATAGAGTTGTTATCAAATGTCTCAAGTTTCCATGTTAATAGAGTTGTAATCAAATGTCTCAAGTTTCCATGTTAATACAGTTGTAATCAAATGTCTCAAGTTTCCATGTTAATACAGTTGTTATCAAATGTCTAGAGTTTCCATGTTAAAAGAGTTGTTATCAAATGTCTAGAGTTTCATTTGAACAGACTGTTTAAAAACTTGATTTTATTGTGTATTTATGGCACAACGTCACAAAGAAATAAATTATTTTGAACAATGCGGCCCTCTTTTGAAATCCGTCACCACAAAGTTGGTCTCGAGCCAAGACATTTGCCAGCCCTGGGCTAGGGAACACGCAGTGGCAGGAGAACCCTAAAATGCATTTACATTGTATCCCTAAAAATAGGGTTCGAAATCAAGGGGCAAGCCACTTTAAAAAAAAAGATTGGCTTATGATGTAAGTCTATACACGGATGACGCTTTCACTCAAATAATCATAAATGAATCTATGTTAAAGTAAAAATATAAATTTTCATGTTTGCTTAATTTAAAATGAAAATCTTTTTAAATTTATGTTTGCATTTTTGTTTTCATAACCCAATTAATGTTTATAAATCTCATGTATAGAAACATTTACGAAATACATCATATTAATACTTATTCTCATAGGATTGTAGATTATATTTTTAAAAAAACATTTTTAAATGTAAGAACATAAAATACTGTTTTTAAATACGTTTACTGAAGTACATGTCTTTATGTAATATAACAGCAAAGTTGCTCTTTGGTACGACGCTGACGGGAAATACAATTATAATGCACGTCCGATATAATAACACATGTAAACATATTGAATCACAAACACAAACACCTAAACAATCCATAAAAGCACTCACAATTGTCGCAACAAATATTATGTCAGGCTGTTGTCAGAATCAAGACACATATGAGTTGATGAACGGTCATGACGTCATTTAATGTTTGGTATTATAGCTAAACGACCCCGATACAAATGTCTGATTTTATTTATAATTTTAGAAGCACAACATATTTAAATAAATAATCTTATATACGTTTAGTCTAAAAAATAGCATAATTATAAAGGGACATTATAATGGTTGTTAAAATAACCCACTAAACTATTGTGGTTGAATAAGCTTATGATAACTGTGCTCATATTCTACATTGTTCGTTTCTTAGCCAGTAGTTATTATTTCTTAGTGTGTAATCTTATTTGTTCAATTCCATTATATATATAAACCTAGTTGGTCATCTGAATTGCACACAGCCAGTAGTATCACAAGTGTAGTTGATAATATAAACTATATATAGCCGATACTTTTATCAACCTAGCTATCATCGTGATTAAAAGTTCTACAGTGTTGACTGTACATAGCAACGCAAGACTTTACCTTACCCTATTGGTTTCGTTTGTAGAAAAACGCTACATCACAAGTAATATATGGAATAGGACAACTATAAAATTTTTGAATTAAAATACAAGATACTCAAAATAATTAAGTATTTGATAAAATAATTTTAATTTTTATGCATAAACTAATACACAAGTAGACGTTTCTGTTAATGCCGTCATCAGTACAGTTAAATATAAGAGTTTTAAAATTAATATTTTTAAATAACTAATACACAAGTAGACGTTTTAATATGTTTAAATAACTCATACAGTGTACAGCATAGAAAATAATATTTAAATAACTATTTTTTTTAAAAAGACAGCAACGAAATGAAGAAGGATGGACAGAATTATTTAAGACAAAACGCAGCATATACATTGAAAAACCAGTGTAGTATTTGGATGTTTTCATTAGTGTTTAACTTTTTTAGCAAGTAATTTATTGTTCTAAAAATTGTCACCTTAGGACTTGGCTATCATTTACTATTTTTTAAACACAAAATAAATCACTAGTTGTTTTAAAGCCAAAAGAATTTACAAGTTGAGTTCTCTTATTTAATTGCTGTTTAAACTGAATGTTCTCTAGTTTGTCTGTTAAAGTCATAGTTTTAAATTCTCTAGCTTTTCTGTTAAAGTCATATTTTTAAGAATTTTTAACTCATCTTAGATACTTTTTAAATAAGCTTCCTTCCCAATGCTTAAGGAATAAAAAATGTTTAAAAACTTAGTAATTAACATGTTTAATATCGCTTAACTGAGGATATACGGTGAGTATATTCTGACATATTCTCGTGATTTCCTACATTTTTAAACAGAACGTTACTTCTCATTAACCATCTTAATTTAAACTAATTTATTTTCATTAATTTATTTTGAATAAATTAATGTTATTACTTATGCGATGAATTTGACTTTTTGTCGGAGCTAAAACATCAACAGAATGTCTAAAATTTAATAATTCATTAATTTATTAATTTCAAGTCATTTTTGTCAAAAGGGGTATATTCTGTCTTTGGGGGTATATTCAGTCATTTGCCAGTTTAACGATACAACGGGGTATATTCTGGATAGGGGCTTATTGCTGCTTGTTACAACGTCATAAACTCATCTAATACATAAAGCTCAGTTGGTGTTTGTATGTTTGTCTGTTTCACTTTTCGACTGTAAGTTTTGCAGGCACGGAAAAACCAAATGACGGACTGGGATTAAATTTGGAAGGATGGTTCCTCTTAATCTGCAGATGGTTTACGTATATTTTTGGAATTGTCCATTTGCCCGAAAGCCATCAATTAAAAGATCAGCAAATGTTGAGACAAAGAGAGAAATATGAAATCTCATTTCCATATTGAACAGCTTCTTGCGGAAATTCAAAACGAGCTCATTTTGTTGCGGTATTTGTTTCCAAAACTTTATTTTGAGCGGTGCGCTTTCAAAAATCCTTTATTGTCAAATTGCGGTGCGCACATTTTTGTGTACGTATCTTAAATTTAGCTGTGTCATATTATTATTATAATATTTACATTTGGTTTGGCTTTTAAATAACCCATATACAGTATACACTTATACAATTTAAACTTTGGCTACCGGACTTATTAACAAAAGTAGATTAAACTAAATAAAGTAAACCTTAACATGCGTATTTATTTTGTATTGCGATTTGAATATGTTATGTTCATTCCTTTTTAATCGCAATACCTTAGGCCATTATAAAAGACCAATCTTAGTACATACAAATCTGATAAGCCATTTGAAATCGAATCTAAATCGAATTGAACTCCTTCCTGTCCATGGTTCCAAAACATTTTTTTCCCTTTAAAATGGCATATCTCTGTTTCAGATAAGATTATAAGTAATAGATAAATCTGATAAATAACTTGTCAAAAAAATTGTAATAACCAGCAACTAATACTGGGAAAAAGGGTCAGCACACTCCCGCTACAAAGTTCGGGTATATTTCTTGTTTACTTATAAAAACTAATAACCTTTTGTCATTGCATACGCTGTTAGATAGAAAAATAATTCATAATACAAATTCATGTAAAAATAAAATCTCAAATTTCTGCTATTGACAACTTAACCACACACTTTACTGGTTTTTAACTCCCGATATTGCAAAACAAACGTATCTATTGGTAATAGTAATAGATTCGTGCAATGCTTTAACACAACTTTATTAGGTTCTTCTATATGGAGTATAGGTGGACGTATTGTAATTATACAACAAATCCAACGTTTAACACCTTCCTGTGTCCTACAGTGTTACTCTACTATGTTGTCAGTTTCTCATAAAAAACACGAGTTTTAAATATTAATATCAAATTTTCTTAAGGAAGAATATTCTAAGAATTTTTCACCTAAAAAGATCCCATTCGTGATGTTAACCATTTCTTCTGTAAGATTCTAACATTCGTTGAAATTACATTTTGGGTTCATTTCCTTACCTCGATATATTTAATTTATTTTGGTGGATCACATATCCAAGTATAATTCATTGCTTCCCTCGCAGCTACCGTTACTCATGAAAGTTGTAATATTTTCAAGAGGGTAACTTTGAGCTTAATATATTTTTAATACTTGGGTAAATCAAGGAATCCTATTCTTTATATTTCTTATAATAGACTTGATGGATGCCAATAAAAGAAACAATACGAAAAGCGTTTTTCAATTTATTTTACAAATGAAAAATAAATGTGAATATTAACTCCATTCATATAATACAATCTTTTGGATAGAATTTCCAAAATACTGCCTGACAATTAATTTTTTTATAACGATTGTTGTTCGTGAAGGTACAGCAATGAATATAACAAATGAGAATCAAATAGAATTTCCGAGAGCAATATTACCACATTAGCCGCGTCGTGACTAATGCCAGTCAGATATAAACAAAAATGAATTTAAATTAGGGCTGTGGAAATTAACGATTATTTTCTCGATTAATCGTTAAAAATTTTAACAATTAACTATTATATTTTTTATAACAATTAATCGACCCACCACTTATAAATGTTGGTAGTCAAAAAGTAAAATATTTAGGCCGATAAATATAAACTAATTTCCGGACGATTACACGAACATTTTGGTTTTAAACTATTGACTGACGTGAATATTCAAAATGTTGATAAAGGTTATTGTTTCTATTGAGAGAAATCTTTTGCTACCATGCAATGTTCCTTTTAAGTCTAAGCTTCGTTGGTCCGTGTGCAAAGTTAAAAAAAACAACTCGTGTGCAAAGTTGCACAACGTCCATTTTTGTGCAATATTTTACAAAATTTGCTGCGTGGTGATTCTAAACTCCTGCGTGGAGTCGGTCAAATATCTGCGCAGCCGCGCTGCTTAAAGGGAACATTGCTACCATGGTTCTAACACTTCGTTTTCATATCACCTGTACACCAAACATCCATTACACTATCGGAAACTTCAGCTGAGACAATCTAAAGCTATGTGAACGATTGTTCAGCTCAGCTGGTTATATTTTCAATAAGACCCGCTCATCACTTGAACCAAATAATGTCAATACACTTGTCTGTATGCGTTGTTGGTTAAAAGATGTCATATAAAGAAGACATGCTAGTGTCATTTCGATTTAAGACAAGTATTTTAATAAATGTTACTTATAACACCATAAATTTCAATTTTGGCTTTAATCGAAATTAATTACTCGATAATTTTTCAAAAGTTAACGATTGAATTTAAATTAATCGTTAACAACCCCAATTTAAATAGATCACTACGTACTTAATTTTATGACAAAAGTTTGTCCTAATTTGTGTAATCTTAAAATTAAAAAAAAATTGTTTATTAATTAAATTAAAAGAACTTCATTTTTGAAGTTGCTTTCTGTTTGAAGGAGGATGTGTTGTCATTTTAACTAAAA